>VOPJ01011188.1:160751-196300 GCA_014673585.1 Semibalanus balanoides
ATAGACTCTTGCCTTACAGTCATCCAAGCGGCCATAGCCTTGCGGTCTTTAGGGAATCACCCTAATCTACAAGTGTTTGCGTCACCATGGCGGTGGCTACACTCTGGTGCAAAACACCCACCCATACTAACAAATATTTATATATGTGTTAAGTTAATAACCTAGTTAATAAAATGGGAATATTTAAAATACAAATCACCCCAATAACGCCAGCACAAGAACAGCGAGCTCCGAGGCTCCGATAGGTAAAAAGATACAAAAAACATTAACAACATCAATCGTATTACACGCGCCATAATTACCGACGAAATCGTGGGACCAAGGTCAAATTGGTCACGTGACCAACGCCCAACACCTTAGGAAACTACATCCGGTAGTCAAGTGCCATCTATTGGTCAGGAGATGTACTAACTGCCGGCCGTTACGACTGCGTTTGACACACTTTGCTTTGTGGATCCCTCCTCTTATTGTGTAACTGGATCTTGTGTCCCATGTGGATCCCAGGCTACAGGACAAAGAAATCCGGAACCAGGCACATGTCTCCTTAGCCACCATCACACATTTGGCGATATGCAATCACGAAAAATGACGTCAGAAGGAGGTGGACGTCTGAAAATGAACATATAGCTTCCTGCCCGGGAAATTGAACTGGACAAAAATATCCGCTCCTGATCTGAGCTGGCCTGATTGCGTTGTCTGTCTTAAGACAACCTGAAATTAGCTTCCATGGTTGTATCCACCGGCGCCGTTCGGGGAGGAGATAACTCCGGAGCCTGAGAGGCATGAAACTGCGTCTGTCTCCGGAGAGATTACATTCGGTTTGGCTGTGCGCCTTCCATCTACCAGCAGATGATTGCTTATGTTACGGCCCGTGGGTTTGTGGTAGTAGAGGCTGCTGGAGTCACTCCCTTGAGGGAGCTTCCAGAAAGGTTGGTCGGCGATACACATGTTTCAATTTCTGCAGTGGCTGAATTGCTATCGGATGTGTCTAGATTTTTTGTGGCTTTTTCAATAGATATGGACAGATATTTTGGAGATACTTTGAAGGAAAATATCTGACAAAAATATCGGAAACCGTGGTTGACTTGTCTCAGAACAAGGATTGTTTTGCAACGGTTGGTGATATAATGCGCTATATTCAAGGCGCAGCAGAAAATCACCACCTGTATCAGCACGCCCGCTAATGTTACAATGTTGTGTGCATTCGTGTCAAACTCAGAGCTCGGTACTGGGTGCGGTGTCTCCTTCGCACTTGGGGTCAGACGTGTTTGTCCTGTCGGGGCGTTGGCTCAGGTTTGGAAGGGGACGAAACAGAGTGATGCACTCGTCGGGCCCGCCGGCCCAAGGGATTTGCTCAGGGTGGGTGGAGACGCCCGGCGGCTAGCCGCCCGGACAAATATATTTTGGGGTTACCGGGGCCGGGGAGTGGCCCCGTCCTGGCGAAGGCGAGTATGAAGGTATTCTGACACCTCTATCTGGTGAGGAACCAGGGAGTCGTTGTATGGATATCGCCACGAGAATGTGTGGCTCGCACTGCTGTAAATAAATATTGTTTAACTAACGAGGCGCTGCTCATGTTTGTGGCGGTGAAAAGCAAATGGAAACTTATCGTGCGGGCTCGAGTACGTCTGTTTGCTTGTAGCGTAAATACTCTATTCAGGTCATTAATNAACCAAAGGGTGCTAAACGATACAAATGATGCAGCTGTAAAGCGCAATCAAATCCATCTAATACCCACCCATAATTATTTTTTGCTTACAAACATGAAGCGTTGGGCTGGTGATAAATTGACGCGGATTTATTCGGACTCGCTCGTCCTTCGCCGTTTAAGACGTCTTACTGGTTATTCCGACGGAGTGAGTGAGCTGCGAAGCGGCCTCACTAACGTAGTCTTACAGATGGGCCCAAATCAGACTTCATCGTGCTTGCTTGCTCGCTTGCTTGCGTGGGTTTCAGGATAACTACCGTTTCACTGCACTGATTATGCAAAAGTATACACTGATAACNGCGAAGTTCAGCGCAGGGAGTGCAAATTGCAAATTGCCTTTTTCTTTTTTGCACCCGACCAGGGTGCGTCCTGCGTCGGCGGGTCGATGGGAAGGGGGAGGGGCGAGCTGGCCGACCCTCTTTAAAAACTGGATAATCGCCGCTGCCGGACTTTCGAAGATTTCCGACAGCGGCGGATCTGCTCCCCAGCGTGGAAGTCCTCCTACGACTGTTTAGGGCACTGCTGGATTGCTGTGGCCGCCCACGCCCGCACCTGTGCGTCTGAATCAGCGCCCATCGCCAGTAAACAGGCCACCCTCCGTTGTGGCGCTCAGTACGCGTTTATCTGCATGACTGAACGGATGATCTTCTGCAAGTCCTGGAGCAGAAGTCGCAGCAGCAGTGATGTACTGAGTATACGGTCATTCAGGGCATGACCTAGTCATTTGGACCCGAGGCGCCCATTCAAAGCTGGCGCCCCTTCGATCAGTGACGTCACCACTCCGTCCAGTGAGAACGCTCCCCGGCAAATGAAGCCCCCTCTGCCATAGACTGCACCTCTCCAGCCAGCGACGGCGCCCCTCCGACTAGTGACTGTCCCTCTCCGGCCCATGACGGCGCCCCTCCGGCCAGTGACGCCGCCCCACAAAATGTGAAAGGCACGACGAGCAAGTGCGCATGGAGAGACGCCACTTCTGCGCATTTTTCGCCCATATTGGTTGCGCCCCTGTCGATTAGGTGCTGCCTCTCTTTTCTTGTTCTTTTGTATTTCCCTTGATCGAGGTTTGGTTGTGGGACGGCCGAAGGCTGGTCAGCGGTCCGGCGTGGCCAGCGGCAGGCAGCAGACTGGCGGAAGGCTTTCCCACCTTTGTGAGTTTCTTCGCACGCCAATGTGCAATAGTTCCACGCCACGCATCATCTAGTTCGCTTGTGTTAAATAGACTGTGCCCACCACTGCATTTACCATCTATTGCTCTCCTGGCGGCTATTTAGCCCGTCCTGACCAAAATCGTGTATTGAATAGTTTTGGTTTGGTTTAGTTTGGTTTAGGGAGAGACCGTTCGGTCCAGACAACCATTTTGCGCAGCTGGGATGAAGAGATGGCGTTAAGTGGGTCATAATGAGCCGCTGACAGGCAGCCGCCCCTTGAACAGGCGAGGCCCTTCCGCAGGACGAAGCTGCGAGGAGGGCCCACACCATGCCGACGGCCACCACTCCCGGGGGACGGCTCGACGGCCGTCACTTGCCCGGTGGCCAGCGGCCACCAGACCCGGTTTAAAGTCGGCGTGACAGGGAATGTAGGACTGGCAGTCGGAAGGATTACAAGATTGATGTATTGAATAGTTCATTTTTGTCACAATTACTCTATCTTAAACAATTGCATCCATCTCCACCCGTTACTTAAACGGTATTAAATGAACCCTTAAAGGACAGTCACCCGGGTATTCAACCTGGGATAGCAGACTGTTGCGCTGGCCGCTGAGTATCACCACTAATCCTCAGATATTCAGGCCAGATAAGGTACTAGTCCGTCTGATATGCAGATGCAAACGAGTCATTAAAGGGAGGTGTTCACCTTTAACATGGCGGTTTGAACTGAGATAGCAGTTTTGTAGAGCAGATCGAAAAATTAGTTATGGCTGAAGAATAAACTCGGCAACGTAAAGTAGTTTTCGACAGGCAGGTATAAGTCTGCATTTTTGTCGGGGTCCCCCGACAACAGCTTCATAGCTCGCCGCCAGGCGGGCGCCGGAGGTAGGACACTCTCTGACGACGTAGTAGGTAACCTGATCACGACGCCTTCGTCAGCCGCCCGGGCTGCGGCGGCAACTCTTTGTCAGAGACCTGTAATAGGCGTCTGGCGGAGCCAGAACGCCACCGTGCATCGTACGATTTCTCGTGAAAATACAAGAGAAACTTTACTTCTTCTCCCACATAATATGCCATCACTTGTCCAAACCAAAGTCATATTCGTAGTTTTCGAGCTCAAGATGCACCGTATGGTTGAATTTCAAGACAACTTTCAAGGTGAACTATTCCCTTTACGGGGAGGTGATTCCTTCTTCTCACATCTTAGGCTGCGTTTCGTGCGCGTGTTCGTAGATATAATTCATATCGCTGCATATATGAAAGCATTGACAAATTAGGGAATACGAAAAATGATATTGTACAGGGTTGTTTACTTTCAAAATTATCCCATAGCCAATCGAACAGCAGCGACGGGACATAGTTTCCGCAACGGCCACCAGGGCGGCGCTGGCGTCGCGCTAATGTTAAAGAATGGAGGGCGGGAACGCTCGCGCAAAATTGCATCGCGCGTACCAAATATGGATTTTTTTGCGGAATTTTCGCTCTCAATCATAATGTTATGAATCAGCGCCATATAATTTTGCTGTCTCCCATGGATCCTAGAGTGACGACCCACCCTAGTAAACACGCCTCGGGCCCAACACATTATCGGCTGGTGCCGGTTCCAGGGTGATGGCGCTGTATCCTGACGTTGGTGCCGGTTCCAGGGTACGATGGTGCTGTGTATCCTGACGTTGGTGCCGGTTCCAGGACAACACCATGTGCTGGACTTTAACACTGGTGTCGGTTCCAGGGTGATGGTGCTGGACTCGGGCCGGATTAAGGAGATGGCGCCACCGTCGCAGCTGCTGGCCGATAAGAGCTCGGTCTTCTACGGCATGGCCAAGGCGGCTGGGCTCGTCTGAACACTGCGGCGACGCTGACGGCGAGTATGGCGAGGTGCGTCGGACCACACGCCAGTGACTCTGACCACCCGAGTGGCCGTCTGGCGCGGTCAGTCACTCGGTAAGTACTCCGTAAATTTGTCACTGCAGCAGTTCGAGTCAACACTTGTTTTCGTACAGTATGACCACTCACTACTATCAGCATTGTTGTATTTACATTATCTTATTATCATAGCATTTTAACATAACAATATTAACGCCGCATGATTTTTTAGAAAACATGTTATTGATAATTGATATATGTACTTTACTTAAGTGCATATACGGAACACATTATAAATCATGTGTCATTTTACCATTTCCTATCATTCTTGTTTCAGGGCGAACTGTAGGGAATCTCAGTGACATTTAGGAGAACAATGTGATCTGCGTAGAATCTGTGTATCTTGTACACTCTGTCGGCTTGCTGTTGAAGCGCCGTTGGAAAACAAGGCAGGTTTTTGTGTACTTTTTTCGGTACTGAACAGTACTTATACTGTATTGTATGTTCATCGTCTTGTTGTGACTGACAGCATACATGTCTGTGATATACACTACTCGAGGATTTTAACCTGTCTTTGTGATGGGCATCGATCATTGTGCATGAAGGCGATGTTCTCTGTGCTAGTTTCGTGAGCTTTGCTGACATGGATGTGAGCAAAGACAAGACGTGTTACGCCAACACGTCAGAGTGGTGATCTTGTTGCAAAATCATACAGAAAAACACACACGGGTACACGATAATGCAATTACAACGAAACAAGGAGGAACCGGGACAACAGGACAAGGGACGGGTTTCACCCTTTCTTTTCATCATTCGCCGGGTAATGGAAATATAAGTTGCCTCCTTTTTTCGTTGCACGTCTACACCGATTTCAGAACACGTTCGAATCACCGCTTCTTTAATTTAAAATGGCGGAGTGGGGATTCGAACGTAACTCGAATCGCTGATTATGACCGGCGACTGTCGGACCACCCGAATACGGTAATAATCTGGTTGAGACCGATTCTCTCGCCTTCAGAATGGTCTGCTCTTACAACTTGCATCGGGACCTATTATAGTCGTAGCCGATCCATAACTTCACAAATGGGCATGATAATTTCCTCACCGGCATTACGTGATGCATTTCCAGACCTAGCTCACTGAGCCTTGTGCAAACTCTTGTGTTCCAGCAACACACAATCCACGCAAAACATAGATCATGAGTGAATGTGAAATATATTCGAAATGAAGCTGTGATGATGTACGCTCTATTACGCGCTCACATGACAATGAGTGATACCTCCATTCGTACTCGACTCCCGTTTGTACAGGCTTCTCTGGCTGGTGCCAACCGTCCACATATCGGCCTCAGTCTCCAGCACAGCGGTCACCTAGTGTTAGCTGATTCTCCAGCACAGCGGTCACATAGTGTTAGCTGATTCTCCAGCACAGCGGTCAACAATAGTGGTTTGCTGATACTGCAGCACAGGCGGTCACATAGTGGTTAGCTGATTGTCCAGCCACAGGCGGTCACATAGTTGTTAGCTGATTCTCCAGCAGCAGGCGGTCCACCTAGTGTTTAGCTGATTCTCTCAGCATACAGCAGTCAATAGTGTTAGCTGATTCTCCAGCACAGCGGTCACATAGTGTTAGCTGATTCTCCAGACAGCGGTCACCTAGTGTTAGCTGATTTTTCCGCACAGCAGTCACATAGTTGTTTAGCTGATTCTCCCAGCACAGCAGTCACATAGTGTTAGCTGATTCTCCAGCACAGGTGGCAACATAAGTGTTTTAGCTGATTGTCCAGCAAACAGCGGCACAAATAGTGTGTAGTGATTCTCCAGACAGTCGGTCAACATAGTGTTAGCTGATTCTCCAGCACAGCGGTCCACGATAGTGTTAGCTGATTCTCCAGCAAGCGGTCACCTAGTGTTAGCTGATTCTCCCAGCACAGCAGTCACATAGTGTTAGCTGGATTCTCCAGCCGCGGGTCACATAGTGTTATGCTGATTCTTCCAGCACAGCGTCACCTAGTGTTAGCTGATTCTCTCAGCACAGCATCACATTAGTGTTAGCTGATTCTCCAGCACAGCAGTCCACATAGTGTTAGCTGATTCTCCAGCACAGCGGTCACATAGTGTTAGCTGATTCTCCAGCACAGCGGTCACATAGTGTTAGCTGATCGTGAGGATACTGCGTGATGCCTACACGACTGCCTCCCGACAGAGCCAGGCTATGTCACACAGAGGGCCAGACTGACGGCTACATGTGGATCATGACGTCTCTGACTGCCGACTGGACCGACATACACAGAGATGCACCGACAGAACCGCAGGCAGGACCGCAGGCAGGACACCGTGACCGACAGAGACAGAGTCGCCGGCAGGACACCGGTCCGGAAACAACAACTCAGAACCACTCAAACATAACTCCCCCAAATCATCCCCGCACTCCAAAAAGACGAGCCTCCGCGAGGTGCCGCCGCAGCGACTGCTGACAGACGACAGCCTCGTCCCCCACCGCATCTCCAGCGACACGGGCAGCGTCCAGTCCGCACCGCCCACCTCGGAAATCTATCGACCAGAGTTCACCCACACACAGGATGCATCTGATGTTTCCCGCGGGTCCGTCTCAAATGGTCCGTGTTCACACAGCACTGCCGACTCTGCGACCGACCGTGACAGGTCGGGCAGCCCGTCTCCAAGGAGCGGCATGTTCACACAGCGGTGCTGTGCGCTGCCTGTGCCTCACATATAGGCATGAACTAGGCGAAAGCGCATGCCTAACTTCAAACCACACAGTTGTCAGGTCGAGCATACAGTAGGCGATGCTGCATACCTCACAGTCCAGGCATGAAGTATGCGATGTAGCTCACATGCCTGGCATGGGGCAGGCGATACTTCACGCTGCTCTGTTCACAGTCCGGGCATGAAGTAAGCGATGTTGTCGAGCGTCTTGACCAGATCCCGGTCGTCACAACCATCCAGCTCGGGCACCTGTTTGGTGAGAGCCACCAGCGGCACCAGGGCGCACAGCAACGAGTCGAGCAGCACGGAGAGGCTGCCCGAGACGGCAATCTGACCCTGGGGACGCAGATAGACACATGGTAACGACATAGGCCAGAGCCACCGACAGACAGTACTGTCAGGCACACCAAAAACATCAACGTGATGCTGCCTGACGCGTACTCTTGTGTCTCTGCCGAAATAGCTGAACGCTAACAGCTGCATATCATGTCATAACCTACTTCGAACACTAAACACCCAAACACACCATTCCCGTCTGAATTACATAGTGCCCCCCCGCCCCGACCATCCAACCCAAACAACTACTTATCAGGCTGTCTGAAGTAGGTTGTATGTAAAAGAGACGACCTACTTCATGCCGAGCACAAAAGGACCCCTATAAAAACGCCCGAGTTTCCGCGTGACCATTCAGTGCTCACCCTGCTCCCCCAGGTCCGCCCATCTGGCCTGTGCCGAGCGTTGGTAACTCACGTCGTGGTCGCGCAGTTTCTGTCCGATGACCCCGAGTGACTCTCCGAGCAGCACCATGTGCGCCGCCAGGTCGATCGGCTGCGTACTACAGACGCGGTAGTTGGTCGGGTTCACCATAGACGTTCCGCCTGCAACTATCGACGGAAGGCGGCCTGCGGACAGAGGGGGGGGGGGGGGAGTTAACCCCGCGCGGGCCTCCAGCTGAATGCGTGACGCTGTGGGGGAAATGTTACCCCCATCGTATCTTCCGAAATCCAATGGGGCCGCAGCGAGACGCGCAAGGCGGCGGCCGAAGGCTCTCAGACGAATCTAACGCATACCCGAAATTATTAAAATAATTGCACACGTCACGGTCAGGTCAAAGGTCACAATCGAGATATTTTAGTCGATGGACCATACTTTCCATTCAAAGCCTTAGATTACGACTATTACCGCACAAAAAGCACTTAAATGTACATCTGCCTCGATACCTTAAGTGACATTGTAAACATAGGTGAAGGCCATGTCACTAAAGTTCACTATTAACAAGACGCTTGTCAATAGTGACCTGGCCTTCAACTTTGCTTAGAATTTGCTTTATACAATACTTTTTACCATGATTCGTCACCATAGCCGTATGATTTTCGTAAGTCTATTATTATAAGACTAGGCTTACGAAGGACATGCGACACGTCTTTAATGGGTTATTGTACACATATAATTCGACGGCAGTAGTCATTTTCACATCCCGACCCCATATACCCCATATATAGGCCCTATGAGCCACAAGGACACTAATTACGTAACGTATTGAGCGGCGTCTGACAATGGTAATTGAACAGAGCTCACTAGTGATGCGCTCCACCCGCTTCTTCCCCTCCTCTCCACTGCTTGTGAACATGCTGACCTCCTCCCTCCCCACCCCACACTCCCGAGTCTTACATGCTGGGCTGTTTGCCCGCCGTCTCGGAGGTGGCTGCCTCGGCCGCGCTGTCCGCAGCCTTCCTGCCGACCCCGGCCGCGGGACGACCCTTGGTGCCTTTGCCAGTCGACTTCATCTTGGCCGTGGAGCTGGCCTCCAACGCCATGTGACGACTGTTAATCCGCTGCGCACGACGCTTGAAATTCTGTCGACCAGAGAGAGAGAGAAGTAGTAGTGCGGTGAAGAAAGCGGCCCTTGAACGGGCGGCGCCGGAGATTGAGCGCTGGAGAGAAACAACGCTGCACGGGAAGTCTTGTGGATATTGGACACAGTGATACGTAGTACGCATTGGACAAATGCAAAACAATACGGTTCAAACAAGCTTTTACTAAAAAAATGTACTGGGACGTGAAACGAGAACCAATCCATGGTTCCCCCCCCCAAAAAAAAAAAAAAATACTATTCGACTTAACCAGCAAGCGCTTTTTCGCGAATATATCGACAACTTAGGATAAATCATAAGTCAAAACAGACTTTGTTAAACCATAAACCTCGAAGAAAATTAAAAATATAAACACAATATCATGCACAAAATATGACCACAATACCATGCAGCCACGGTACATGGGACGGTACAGTGCACAGTGCCGGTGCACAGTGCCGTCAAACTGCACCATCACGTCCCTTACGTACGTATTTCTTGGCGTCGGGCAGTGTGTTCCACATGGCTCCGAGCCGCTTGTTGATCTGAGAGAAGTCCAGCGACGGGTTGGCGTGCACGACAAAGTCGCGCACTTCGCGGGCCCACAGCAGGTAGGCGGTGATCCGAGATTGCTGCGGCACACAGGCACAGAGGACGCACGCCGCAGGTCAATCCGCCGGATGTGGCAGCAGATTAAACACAGATAAAACGGAGCACAGCCGCGGCTGCTCTGTCAAGCAGACATGTGCATGGATCTGAAAGTTGGATCTATGATCCCAGAGGATCTCTCGACAAAACGCAATGTTGGATATATGATCCCACTGGATCCCACGACAAATTACAACAGTGATATTGGATCCCAGGGGATCTCTCGATTATATTTTGCGACGGATCTTGGATCACACAGGATCCCATTATAAACAATGAAAATGGATCTACGATTCCAACGAATCTAGGATCCGACAGGATCCAACTTGCATATTATGCCATAATTATAGTACTTCTCGACAAAATCTAACAAAAAGGCATGAACCCATGCTAAAAGATATATTATTTTATTCAAAATAAAGGCCAAATTTATTATTACGCGTTTCGATTACAAATCAACATCAGAGAATGAAAATATCATTTTAGCACCTATCAGAGAATAGCACCTATCAGACCTATCATACTAGCACCTATCAGACACATATCAGAGAATGAAATATATCTTTTAGCACAAATGATCATTTTGAACAACTTCCCTACAATGAACAAGCTGCTAAACTTTCTCCAACTCTTATCGAACCCATGCTAGTTGCATTAACAACGAATGACAAGTACTGAGAATTACTTAAAAAATTTGTTCCGAAAATACACATCTGTATAATGGCAGATCTGGGATCCCAGCGGATCCCAATGCAAAATAATGCCTGCGATCTCGGATCCAGGCGGATCTGTCGACAAATACTGAAAACGGATCTATGATCCCAGTGGATCCATCGATAATTTCTGAAGGTAGATCTATGATCCCAGCGGATCCGTGATCCAGATCCGACAGATCAGATCCCAAGATCCGTTTTTGGGATCCGAGCACATGTCTGCTTTCAAGCCAGTTGCAGATGGTTTAATCTAGAATATGGTGGTTTTTGTTTCAGGGCGCCGTAACTGCCGAAGTTACAAGCTAATTATAAAACCTGACACGTTTTCTACTAAGCGTTACGTTTTTAACTGGATTCATTTGTCAACGTTTACATTACAGACGTCGACAGTACTCATGCACTCCACAGTCCACACAGGCACATACTTCACAGCCTTCACAACGGGCCAAACTAATCCTTTGTCAAATAACTTGGCCCTTCAAACATGCACGCAATGCACTAACTCACAAATACAAGTGTGCACTCAATGTACTCGATAGACTCGATAGACTCGATAGAATGTAATACATCCCCAGTGATGTATTATACAGTGATTGACAGCTCATACAAGCCTCCCCCGGCCCAGGCCGGCCGTCCTGCCGTCACAACTCACCCCCTTATCCTTCCTGGTCATACGCTGCTGTTTCCACATCTTGCTGGCATTCTTCTGGCGTGCTCCCAGCTTCCCCCGCTGGTGTTGCTTCAGCACCTTGACCGCCTTGCCCCGTCTCGCCGCTGTCGCCGCCGCATGTGCAGGCGTCTCGTCAATCACGAGGGGGTCCTGTTCGTCTTCTGAGAGCGGATCCCGCTCCGCGTCCTCCTCGTCCAGGTCCGCGTCCGGGTCCAGGTCTGCGTCCGGGTCCGCGTCGCCGTCTGCGTCTGCGTCCTCGTCGTTGTACCCATCGTCGTCGTCGTCGTTGGCGACCATGATGAGGTTGGATAAGTCGTCGTCCTCGTCGCTTTCCGTCTTGATCTCGACGTTGTCGGCCACGCCGCCGGTGGTTTCGTACGACGCGTCTCCGACGTCGTAACCGGTAGGTGCAGTGTCGTAGCCGGCGACTGCGGTGTCGTACGCGGCGGCGCCGTCGCCTGTGTCGTACGACGCCTCGCCGTCGTAAGCGCCGGCGCCGTCCGTTGTGTCGTAGCCATCCACCTCGTACCCTGGCACCGAGGAGTGAGGAGTGGCAACAGGTACCATACGCTGATAATGCTGCTCGGCTATAGGACAAACGCAACTGCCGGAGGTACACGATATCCCAAACGGTCACCATTCGGTGCGCTGAATGTTAATTGTCTAGACGCAGAGTGAAGTGAACATCCAAATGACAATGCCCGAATCGGTCAACAGGCACTTCTATAACGTTTAAATACAAGCACTTACTCTAAAACAATACGTCAATGTAATACGTCTAAAAACAATACTCATGTCGCTGGCACATACGTATCGACTCTTAAGCCCGTGCACACCGATCCGTTAACGGCTCTTACTCTCACTCCGAATTATAAGGGATTTCCCTAGAGTCTCTAGACATGCGATTTTGTCCCACAAGTTAAAAGTGGCAACCGTCCCGAAACTGGCAACCTTCGCCGTAACCATTACGACTCAAATGAAGAATTGCGAAAAATATTTTTTCTGTCGACTCCGCCTACTGTCGATTTGAAAGTTTTGTCATCTGACATTTGAGCTGTTGCATCTGCTGATTGTGAACAGGTAGATCTTTATACTGCTACGATGTCATATTTCATGCAATTGATGAATGAAATGGAACGACCGAAGCGTGTTGATGTTTAATATACCGTTCTCAAACCTAGGTGCATACTACGTAACTATACCTATACGTAAAGGTTCTAGGAGACGGGTACCATCTCATAATGAAATACTATGACTATGTGTATAGAGCGTAGCAAGATCGACATTAGCGTTCTTTTTTACATCTGTTTGCAATAATTAATTTTAATTTATGTGTGGTTTATGCTTTGTGTAGGTAGGATTACCTACACAGCAGCTATAAAGAAGGTTAAGGCATTTACTTAGGATTTAATATGTAGCAATATTCAAATATAAACTGACATAACTTATTCGGCAAAATAACCTAGCTGCGTCCAGCATCCAAAAAAAAAATTGTGTTCAGCCCATTTTTAACTCCTCTAGATTCCAGACTTTCTTCGTTTTAATAGTACCTTGGATTTCTTCACACACTCACAACACATGATGGCGCTGCTTGTGAACGCGCACTCGAACGAAACTAGCTACCCATAAACTAGCTACCCTGCCACCGCGACCGTACTGATAACGCGTTACGGCACGAAACGTCTCATCGCCATGCGCGAAATATTGCTCCTCCCATACTATTGAAGTAAGCAGGCCCGCCTTTACTTTAAACAGTACGGACCCGTAATGGCATTACGGAATCCGGGGCACTGGGCTTTACATAACAAATAAATAACTACTTCTTTGAACGTTCCTCCGTATGCATACGAATAGTGGCGAAATGTACGTCTCGCGTCTAAACGTGCTAAATAGTCTCATATCATACGCTCCAGGCATTACCATAGTTGGCGCCAGCCGCTGTTTCGTTACCCGTCTGCACTTACCCTGGAGCGTCCTCCTCTGAGCCAGATCATCTGCACCCCTTTTCACCTCCGGATGTGGCTCACCATCACCTCCGGGAGACCACCATGCAAATATACTACACGATGGCGTACCACCGACTACTACCAGCTATTCCTGCACAGCTGTTTAACAAACAGTGATGCTTGAGCTGCCGTCCAGGCTGTCGAAGGATTGAAGATACAACAGAGCCCGGCAATGACTGGCTTCTACTTTCCTCTCTCCTAGAAAATAGTACTTGAGACTAGGAGCACCATAGCTAGTGATTTACCTTCCCATTCCACGGAACATCTCAGAATGATGCAAGACAGAAAACCAAGAACCGCAAGAGAGACGAGGCAGAACCAGACACGTGGCTTACAACTGACGCAGTGTCTCTTCGTATCACTGTCCAGCTGTGGATTGCCTACTTTATATACTGTGCCGCCACTACCGGGTAGAGGGCATCTCGGATGGAGGCCTTTATATACCAAGGATTTCAGGAAAGTATGCAAAAGGATTATGCCTGTGATTTCTCGCTCGGTGCATTATTGTGACTCAAACCTTGGTCTTTCTCTTGGTTTCTTGGTTCTCTTGGCTCAAACCTTGGTCTTTCTCTGGCTCCTACATTGGTCTTTCTCTGGCTCCTTCCTTGGTCTTTCTCTGGCTCCTACCTTGGTCTTTCTCTGGCTCCTACCTTGGTCTTTCTCCGGCTCCTACCCTGGTTTTTCTCTGGCTCCTACCTTGTTTTTTTCTCTGGCTCCTACCTTGGTCTTTCTCTTGGTGCCATGCTGGCCGCTGTCGCGACGCTCCTTGCGCGCTGGCTTCAGGTCGACGTCGTCCTGCGGGTCGTAGTCGGCCAGCTTACTGGAGCGCTTCCTGACGCGCCCCGAGCGAGACACATCACCGCTGTCCACGTCTGCGGCACAGGTCACCAGGTCAACACACGTGGCGTCGCGTCGGGATGCTAACACAGTACGCAAAGGAAACGACACTGGACAAACAGGCAAGTGATGAGAGCAGACATTCTGGAGCACACTTCGCTTGGTCGAATTAACAGATTGTAGAGCCTATTCCCCTCAGCAGTTCATCCGTCGGGTACTGAAACACCGGCCTCCTCTTCTATTCTGACTTCGGACGAGATGCAGTTTGTGCGCAAACTAGCCTGACCCGTTCACGACCACCTGCATTCGGTGTTACCAGCAGCCTCTAGCCCCGCCCCCTTTCCTCATGCGTCACACAAGCAGCGTCTCTGAACATGAACGCCGCACTGCGCAAGTTTACATAACTTTTTGATCCTGCGGTTCGGCGGTTGCTTCGTGCCAACCGCCGCCAACCGCAGCCGTGCGACGTCATACCTTTCGCCCATCCCCATTTTTAGTTACCCCTTCCGGCTTCTGACCACTGCTGACCGCTGAACCGCAGTCAACCGCAGGTCCGTGAACAGACCTCAGGTATGTAAAACCCGGTCATAAAACAGTGCCTACAGCGCGCGCCCGTCCGGACACACGATTGTAAACCCCCGGAGAACGGCTCAAGTTGTGTTTCTATAGAAAAATACAATTTTAAAGAACAGTGTTATTTTAATACAGAAAAACTATCTTCGGTTACCAATGAAACGGAGCTAGAGCATGTGTCTGAGATGAGAGACCTGGGGGTCGTTCTTGACACTAAGCTAACTTTTGCCTCTCACATTACCAACATTGTAAGCCGAGCAAACCGTTCATTGGGTTTGATAATTCGGTCATTTAATACGGGATCAAAAGGTTCTAGATTTAAACCTATTCCTTGCGGGCGGCTAGAACTACGTTAACGTGCGGGGGGCAGATTCCTCCCCCCCCCGAGATCTCGATAACTACTCGATAGATTTCGACAGGACAAACGCCATTCGATGCGCCGTCAAAATAAATGTATTTTTAGGCCTCGATTTTTTTTTTAATGGGGGGCCAAGGGGCCAAAAATATGAAATTTTCGGGTGTTTTTTTTTTTTTTAAAGGTCATTGCGGCCATGTCATTCAACCGATTTCCATATCCAAAACGTTTTTGATCTTCCAATGTACTGGTCTTTCACATATCGAAAAAAGTATAGAAATACAAAATCATAGGAGTATTCAGGGGATCAAACATGGGGGATTTTCTGATAACAAATATGTGCTGTTTGTGATTGTTTGGGACGATAGGAACGTCACATGTGGTTTTCTTTGCTGTAATTTGTTAAATGTAACATATTGCGCATAGGCGGATCCAGGTAAACAACGTGAGGGGCACCATGTGCGGAACGCCTGTCATCATCTTACTAATCTAACCCTATTCCTTGCGGGCGGCCAGAATTACGTTAACTTGCGGGGGCAGATTCTGACCCCCACCCCCCAAAGATCTCGAGAACCGCTAGGCCCATTTCGATGAGACAAACGCCATTCGATTCGTCGTAACAAAATATTTCTTTTTGGACCCCAAAATTGATTTTTTGTTAAAAAATGGGCCAGATGGCAATTTTTTGAATTTTTTGATTTTTTAATGTCATTGCGGCCATGTGATTCGACCGATTTGCATGCAACAAATGTTTTTTCAGCTTCAAATGCCATGGTCTTCAATGTATGAAAAGGAAAAGTACAAAAATAAAAATCATATGCGTACTCAAGGATGAAAAATGAGGGATTTTTTATTAAAAAAATATGTGCTGTTCGTGAGTGTTTGGGATGATAGCAACGTCACATGTGGGCCTTGTTGCTGTAATTTGTTAAATGTAATATACTGCGCAAAGGCGGATTCAGGTTAACAACGTGGGGGCACCATGTGCGGAACGCCTTTTATCACCTTACTTATTTGAAGTTGGGCCTAAATTGACGGATGATATCGCCTCCCACTTTATGTACCTGAGTGCGCCTCTGCCCCAAAATATGTATAATCCAATTATTTATTATTTATATAGCAATGACTTAGTTTCTGACGCTTTTATTCCACCGCAATTCGCGAAGGAAGTATGCACCGCACAACCGCTTTCGTAGCGACCTCCCCAAAACATGACCCTGGAACCGCCTCTGCTAGGCCGATTGTTTTTCAAAATTTTATAAAAACACGTGTCTTTCATATTAAGGAAAAGTCAGAAAGTTTCAAGACGATAAACGTAACGGTTCAGAAGCTGCGGGCGAAAAACTACCGGGGGGATATAATCTGTCCCCCCCCCCCGCAAGGAATAGGGTTAAATTTGGACCAAATTTGACGGAGGATATCGCCTCCCATTTGATGTACCTGAGTGCGCCTCTGCAACAAAATATGTTCAATCCAAGTATGTATTATGTGTATTCCAATGACATCGTTTCTGACTAATGTGTTGCACCGCAAACTACAAGGGAATTATGCGCCGCACAATCGCATTCGCAACACCCTCTCAAAAAAGATCAGCCTGGCACCGCCTCTGCTTGGCTTATTTTTTTCTTCAAAAGACAGAACACGCGTAATTTAGTTTTAGGAACAGTCACAAGGTTTGAAGACGATAGCCCTGACTATTAAGAAGCGACAAGCAAAAAACTACCGGGGGTCAGAATCTGCCCCAGAAGGAATAGGGTTAACCCTTGTGGAAATGTCCAGATTAAAACGTAATTAAAACTACAACTCCACGTCAGTGTTCCAAAATGTGTCGATTTGGGTGGGAGATGACATCAAACTGTGATTTTTTTCCACTATCATTCTCCATTTTAGGAATGAATTTTCCACTCCCAAATTATGAATCGTAATATTGATTCCCATATCAATAAATATTGACTAAAATACATGATTTAAATGAACCACCACCTGCTTTTCATATTCAAACAGTCCATCATATCGTAACTTTTCTACATAAATTTTCCCTCTCATGTCTTTTAGGGCTCGAAATTTTCCACTCTGACACCAAGCCAAAATGGAATCTTGGGACAACTGCTTCACGTTTGTCTTTCCATCCACCTTTTCAATCGCATGCCATGGGTGTTCTAGGAGATTGCTTGAAAACAGGGGTGCACGACGTGAAAAATTTCAGTCTAAAGAATTACTATAGGAGTGCAGATTTAGCGTTTTTTGGAGTGGAAAAATTTGCCTTAAAATGTATACCTGGTGTCTTGTTGTTTATCTCTATCAAACACTAACCATCATAATCAGTTGTTACAAATAGAATCTATTCGATCATTTTCATACACAGGTTAAAGCGCAGTTCTGGGGAAGCTCAGTTAGGACGGATTAAGTATCCATCTCACGATCACAAAGACACCTATAATTTACGCGGAAAAGCAAATAAAATGTTAATTATTTGGTGATAATTCATATTTTTTTTCTCAAAGTAATGCCAAAATCAGCTGGCTGAGAACACGTAACGTCATCGATTTAGTGAGGGATAGTGTCGTATACATGTGGTACTTGCCAAGTACTTGTGAAGATGAAACGGAAAATACAACGCTTTGAAAAACTCACAGTACTCGCTTTAAGTCAGGTATTCGTCACTATTATATTTCACTATGAAAGTGTAAGCGTCCGCCACCGTCGCTCACTGCCCGTGTTCTGGGCGTCCGTCTGGATTATGTGTCACAAGGTCATGTACTCCGCACGGTACACGTCACTGACCGTACCGGTCTCGCCGGTCGGCTCCTATCACCAGCGGGCGGCTGCGCCGCGGCGGCCAATCAAACAGCTGCACGCGCGTACTGGTGCGAAGTGGGTTCGTGAGTGGGGAACCAACTGAAACGTGGGAACAGTCGACAATTGTACGCGAGCCTGGAACGTTCAGGCCAAGCGCTGAAACTAACACATACGCTTACAGACGTTGTTTAAAAAATGTTTGATAGAAGATTAATCATCAAAATCACTATGCATAGCATTACCTGACAAAGTTTCATTCTTGCATACCAAGAATGAAGGTACTGAAACAGTATGGTTTTGTCCAGCACTTACACTTTCCCGCAAGTCCTTACGTTATCTTGCGTCAATAAATCATACTCAGTCGCCAAAATCAGCCATCAGCGATTGGAGTTACCGGGGTATACCCTCCGACTTTTAGGACTGAATTTTAAAATAATTAAGAGGTTTCTTGGAAAATGTGAAAGCGTCACAAGTCATTTTCGAGCATGCGCCACAACTTGGCTATCTCAACTCAAAACCCTATGTTAAAGGTGAACTATTCCCTTTAATATAAGCATTTATCAGTGTTGGGGGTTTAAGTTGTCCAATACGTCTTGATTTAGGGAGTGGAAATTCATAGTAAAAATGGGGTAAAAGTGGAAAAATATTACCAACATGGTGTCGTTTTCCACCCAATTATTCCAATCCTAGGACACTGCGTCATGTTTGTTTGTTTTTTGTTTTGTAATTGAGCTGACTAAATTTGTGAATGAATTTTCAGCCCCTAGTCAGAAATAAGACATGGGCTGTTCTCGATGACCGGCGTTTGAATGGTGTTGGTAAAATAGTGGGCTCTTGGCTCTTTAGCATTTTAATGATGATTATTTGGGCATACAGGGTGTAACAAAATTATCCGGACATCTATTTGTGCTCAGTTTCCGCTCGCACTGGTCCCTGCGTGGAGGTGGGGGCGGGGAAGTTTGATGAATGCATGCATGCGCTTTCGGCCCACACTGTCTGGGTGACCTGACATTTTGGCGGTGACCCGAGCCCTCACTACGGGACGGGTCACCGCCGCAGTCACTTGTCAGTTTTCGTCCAGGGCAACAATGAGAAAAGAATACAGCCTGTCCTTTCTCAGAAGATCAGCCAGAAGAACGTCTGTTGGCAACTGGTCATCAGCAGAAAGAAGCCAGCTTCACGTCTGGCTGAAACGTGACAAGCCTGCAGACCCAGCTCGGCCGCGGCCACAAGACCGCTGCCACCCAGTGGCCAAGAGAGTCATCATTATGGTGGTGAAGAGACGTCGCCAATCGACTCAGAAACTGGCCCGACAGCTACCCAGGCAGGCTACATGACCACCCACATGATGGTCTTCCACCACCTGCGCAACATCCGGGGCATGCGGCCATTACAACTGAAGCGGACGCCTTTAGATACGAGCGGAAAACATGATGTCCGGATAATTGTGTTACACCCTGTAGTGGCACTTTTAAAGTGACTCTTTATTACCATCGTCATTTGAGGGTGTCAGTGAACAGAGAAATGTTAAATGTGTTAGGACACGGCTGTGTTCCTTAGGTCCAAATCGTCCAAAGATTGGACATTTATCCTACACGGACATACGTATATTGATATGTAGACATATACCAGTCATTACCCGACCTGCTGACATAAATAGGACACCTGTCCGGCACGCAGCATTCAGAAACAAGCAACAGCAACTTCACACAAGACTGCTTACCGAAAAACGATGAATTCATGATCACTTCTCCAAGTTTCTGACGATCTCAGTGTTGTTTGGTTTTGTCCATTACAAGTATGCCAGTCTTGCAAATTGTCACTTGAGGCTGGAAGCTGGAACAGACAGTTGAATCATAGATCATGGGATCAGTGCAGCGGTGTCAATTTCTCAAAACGGTTGGGGATGGGACGAACAGAGATGGATCATAGTGGACCTATATTAGAGCCATGCGTTGACTAAAACGTCTGAAATCGGCAAAAAAATTACACATTTCCTAATAGTAAAGGAATTAAAAGGGAAAAAGGTACAAAGCAATTTGTCAGTTATTGTCAGTTTTGTCAGTCAGTTATCAGTTATTAACCCCATTCCCTGCGGGCGGCCAGAATTACATTAACCTTCGAGGCGCAGATTCTGTCCCACCCCGAAATCTCAAGATCCGCTCGGTCAATTTTGATGTGACAAACACCATTCGATTAGACATGACAAGATCTTCCTTTTAGGACCCAGAATCTTATTTTTTGTTCAATAATGGGGGGGCAAAGAGCAAAATACAAATACCAAAACTGTGTGTTTTTAAAGGTCATTGCGGTCATGTGGTTCGACCAATTATCATGCAACAAATGTTTTTAAGCTTGAAACCAAAATAATAAATCATAACCGTATTCAGGCGATGTAATGGGGGGATTCTCTGTTACAAATATGTGCTGTTCGTGATCGTTTAAGACAATATGAACATCACATGTGATTATTAATTGCTGTAATTAGTTAAATGTAAAATATCGCGCATAGGCGGGTCCAGGTAAACTTATGGCTCAATTACATGCATTCCAGGGACATACTCGACTACGCCCGCTTTACTCGCGCACGGAACAGGCTCCGCACACTGACCCGCAACCTGCGCGCTGACTTCGAGAAGAAGCTGGTCCTGGACATCCGAGATCACGCGAAGGGCTTCTGGCGCTATGCCGGCTCACGACTGCGCACGAAAACCAGGTTGGAGGATCTGCAGGCGGAGGACGGGACCATGGCTCGGGAAGACAACGAGAAGGCGACTCTGCTCAACCAGTTCTTCCGCAGCGTCTTCACCATCGAGAACCCGCTCCTGCCGGAACCGCCATCCGTCTTCGAAGGTCCTTCTCTGGATGACGCGGACGTCAGCCCTGCTACAGTTAGAGAGAAGCTGCTGAAGCTCAAGCCGGACAGTGCACCCGGCCGGGACGGACTTCACCCCCGAATCCTGCCGGAGACAGCGTCGGTGATGTCGGACCCCTGGACACAGCTCTTCCGCTCTTCACTGGACTCCAGCCGTCTCCCGAGCAACTGGAGCATGACAAGATTGTCCCTATATTCAAGAAAGATCCCAAGCAATCTCCAGCTAACTACAGACCCGTAACCCTGACGGCGGTTCCGTGCAAGGTCCTCGAGTCGTTAATTCGTGACCAGCTGATGGATCACCTCACTCGAACAGAGCAGCTGAGTGGTGCACAGCATGGGTTTAGGCGGAAGAGATCATGCTGCACCCAGCTCCTCGAAACCCTGGATGAGTGGACCAGCATGCTTGAGCAGGGTGATCCAGTCGATGCGATCTACTTATATTTCAGTAAGGCGTTCAACTCCGTGCCTCATCAGCGTCTCCTTCTGAAGCTACGCTCCTGCGGGGTCGGTGGAAAACTTCTGAACCGGATGGAAGCGCTCCTGACCGGGCGACAACAGCGGGTGACCGTCAATGGCTCCAGATCGGACTGGGCAGCGGTTAGCAGCGTGGTTTCCAACAGGGAACCGTGTTGGGGCCGCTGTTATCAGGGACTCGAATAACAATGTTAACTGGGCAAATTCCCCCCCCCCCCAGTTGAAGGGAATTGTCCCCCTCCCACACGTGGACCTGATTTCCCCCTCAGTGAAACTGAGTTAATCGTCACAAGCGGCACTTTAATACTATAGATGATGGCATTGGCTTTACAAAAATCCTTCAGTCACAGACGCTTTTACTGTAGGTACTGCCATAGCAGCAGATAGTAGAGTTGGAGAGAAATTCCG
The DNA here is from genome assembly GCA_014673585.1 of Semibalanus balanoides. Taxonomy (NCBI): domain Eukaryota; kingdom Metazoa; phylum Arthropoda; class Thecostraca; order Balanomorpha; family Balanidae; genus Semibalanus; species Semibalanus balanoides. The sequence continues at coordinate 182,414 of VOPJ01011188.1, forward strand.
CCCACAGTGTCCTCCTTCCCAGTGACCAAAATTGCCCACCTAGTGGGAGCAAAATTCGTAGGTGTCATACGATTGTGCGGTCTGTAAAGTAGATAAAAGCGTCCCTGAAGCATGCTTTCAACAATTTAAAAGCAATAATACTCCGTTTACAAAACCTAGCGTAGCTTTGAGATCTAGAGGACGGATACTCGCCCCTCGTTGCGTCGGTTCGAAATTGGCGTGGACCACAGGTGTCAATTTAGATACGTTTGGGATGGTCCTCAGCGCCTCCATATTTTGAGATTGGTCCCAAAAGGTGCTTTCAGATCTTTTAAAGGGAGTGTGCCTACTCACATTGGTCATGTGGAGTTGTTGACACTAATCTGTAGATAAGATTTTTCTGAATTTAGCCAGGTACTTCATTTCCCCAGATTCACTTTAGTTGCTGAGATATTCCAAAGACGCCAATCACATTCTGACGGAACTTAATTATCAATATACACCAGAGAGCTTTTGCTGCTAGAAACATTGCTCTTAAATTACAACGCTAGCATATATTGTTAGCTCTGGCCAATAAAAACAACTGTGAGCATCTGAAAACAGCTGCGAACAGAGCTCGCAATAACTATAAACAAACCCAATACATTTCTTGTATAGGTTTGATTATTGTCTTTGGTGCACCATTAATATAGGTAACATCTTCGTACTCTGTTTATGGTGACGTCGTTTACGAAAACAAATGCAAACAGAATAAAGTAAAATCAACTAAAGGGGCTCCAGACATGAATTTATTGTAACCAAAGATCAAACCAAAAGCTTAATTCCTGTAATAAAAATATATTTGACTTTTCAAAAGAAGTGGCACCTCCCTTTATGTATTTATGACCATGGTGGATGCAAGGGGCATAAAAGGCCAAAGCCCAAACTTGTTGATGAATAGCAAAATAATTAATGTAAATTATAGTTAAAAAGCCACAACCTTTTATGAAAGGAGATCATTATTTCACTAATTTATTTATAAAGAATCAGAACCCAATGGATTTGCTTTAATGTTTGATATTATTGAGGATTTCACCGCCAAACATTGTGTTTTGCATTTTTTGGTTCTCCCTTGTTTCTTGCCTTAGATCAGGAATCTGACACATACATCTACCATGGTTTCAGCCATAGTGATCTGTGGAAACCAAGCTTCTAAAAAATGTGTTGGTTCTAACTTCTAGAAACATACCCTACCCAAAACCACTTTCATCACATCACACAACGAAACCGGGGGAATATCAGCGAAGCAATGTTTCTATCTTTCAAAAAGTTTTGATTGAGCGATTCAACAAATTGGACATGAATTTAGACAAGCTAGGTATGTAACGATATTTGTTGATTCTGCCTAATCCCCATTGGAGCCGTTTTGGGGGGAGGGGTGACAGATACCTCTGCTGGCACGACCAAGCTGTCGCTGAGCACCGGTAGAGCCTGGCTTAAAAAATTGTTTTTAAAATACTTAGATCTTCCGTCAGGAAATGTGTTAATGTTCGACCGATTTACTTGTATTGGTAAAGCTATGGCGACAGTAGATCCATCTGCTCTGTTCAGTCCCCAATCGTTTTATTTATTTATTTATTGCATCGCCGACAGATTCATATCCACTAATAGGCGAAGTCATATGGTAAAAACATTACAAGTGAAGATAAAATATGAATGATCAATAAAAGACAAGGCGGTAATGAAAAATCTCCAAATGTATATAACTCTCCAAATGTACTCTCTCTCCAAATGTATCCAAATGAACTCTCCAAATGTATCCAAATGAACTCTCCAAATGTATATACATTGACACCTATGGATCAGGATCAATGGTACAGCCACGGATTTTTGTACGGATTATTGTATTATATATACAATAATCCGTGGTACAGCTCACAGCTGAGGTTTAAAAAAAAAATGAAGCGAAACAAATGTTCGGCTGTACCAACCAATATTTATTAACAACTTTGAAAATCCTCAATTCATACCTATATATACCAATATATTCATACCAATATATACCTATCGTTATATACGGTGGTTATAGTAGGGCCTTGATGTCAACACAGTGAATTAAATCAAAACACAGGGAATTTAATAAATATAAATAGTAACCACTGAAGGCGCATTGGCCGGCAGACTGGTCTAATGACGCGGCCATATTGGTATCACAAGGGCAGTCCGGTGGCTTGTTGGTGGGGATAGGTGGCGGTATGTAAAATTGTCAGCCTGGGTGCCCGCCCGCCAAAGGCCGCCGACTGCTCATTAATACCAATATGGTCGCCGTTATTAGACAAGGGAGATAATTCTTTGCCTACCTATTTTTAAGGACATTTGTGGTAAAATTACCTTCTTATGTGGTATTTGACTTTGTGGTATTTTACCTCATCTGTGGTAATTTCACCTCAATCTGTGAATTTCACCTGAATTGTAGTATTTAACTTCACTAGTGTTTTTTTCAGTAGCAAAGTGTGTTGCCAGTATGGCTGGACCTAGCAGAACTCAAAGGACATACCGAATCTGTGGTATTTCCACTCAATCTGTGGTATTTCACTCAATCTGTGGTATTTTCACCTCAACTGTAGTTTTACCTCAAAAATGTTCATTTTACCTCATCTTGGGGGTATTCACCTGAATCTGTCGTATTTAAACTTAAATTGTATTTTTTTGTTTTGCAGTAGCAATTATGTTGACTAGACGATACAGAACCACTGCTTATCTTGTGGTATTTAACGATGGGTCAACATTTATTTTGAGGCAAAGTCATTAGGTTAAAAGTCTAAGACCATTTTCCTTGCACAGGGGAACAGCGAAGGGGGACAAGGGGCAAGTGCCCCCCCATTGTCCCAACAGGACCAAATGCCACAGGCTTTGATACTGTAGTTCGTTCAGACCCGGAGGGGCTCCAAGGAAGACCAGATGAGTCGCTGTAAGATCAGAGGGGCCCATGGGCAGGTTTTAGGTGTCCTTGACCAGATCGGAAGGGACCATGAACAGGTCGGAGGGCCCTAGCCAGACTGGATGTGCACTTCTCTCTCCAAACTAGAAAAGATATATATAAGGAGCTCTGGCAGAATAAAGCGGCCGAAATCCGTGGTTTTCCAAATTAGGGGGGGGCTCTTTCTCAGAACGCTGTAACCCACCCCTCGCCCCCCTGTCATAGTCTTGCTTGCGCACTTCCTTTCTGGCTGCACCCCTGCCTTACACAAATGAAAACAAACAAAAATGTGTGGCTGCTGAACCACATACATATAATTTGACAAAGTTGTTCTTCATTTAAAGCTCCTAAAATAGTTAAAGCTCAACAGGCATTGTTGAAAAAAATTTGGAAGTAAAACATTCTAAAGCATCACTAACAACTGGATTCCACTGAATTATATCTAGGACGCGAAAACTTTATACTGAAATAGGACATTGCCAGTCACAGTTAACAGAAGGTATACTGTATTTACCACAAAGACTCATTTTTTACCACGAAGTACCGATAAAGGTTATATTTTTAATATACTACAAAGTTCCCCAAAATACCATGAGAATGAGGTGAAATACTAGACAATGCGCAAATACCACAGAAGAAAGGTTTTTTTACCACAGCAAAAATTGCCGACCCATTAAGACAACTCGGCCAATGGGGTCGCCAGCGGCATAGCACCTGTGCCGTGTTTTGAAATTAATGCTGCGATAAAGTTTAGGCCGTTGAAAAGGGGGCAACCATTGACCTCTATATATACCTAGACCGCCATGCGGCGGCGCGGCGGACGCCGGAATCGTTCCCAGACGGTGGAACACTAGCGCCATCTGCACGTGGTCAGAAAAATCGCCAGCCATTGGCGATAGTGTTAAGGGTGATATTCAAATGCGGGTTTACTGCTCAATGTATTGGCGTACATTGGACTTTATAAGGTCTCAAAGTATCGAGACATCTTTGAGACTCTATGTGCTGGCCTCAGATTTTCACTGGGCTATCTGAGAAATGAAATATCGACCATTATGTTCCATGTGGGCCCTCATTTGCGTACGAAATAGCAGACATAAACGAATTTCTTACTTTATGGAATGCAACGGGTGTTTCTATTTTAATCTCGAGCCTATAACCTCTTCACGTAACAGTTGTACGCAGCGCACGCTTTTACCATTTTTTATCGGCCCACGGACACAATATCATCGATGGCGGCCTTCCCTTACTTGGTTGTACCGAAACACGCGCGCGCGACCGGTTCGTTCGTAATAACAAATGAATCAAGGTTCGTTTAATTGCGGTTGACCAAGCTTGCGCGTTGCCGGTTTCTTGGAAAGGGTAATATAATGGAGTGGCCGTCTAGGTATATATAGAGGTCAATGGTGCAACTAACGGTCGGTAATGGACAATCAGCAAGAACACTGGCTTACGCCAGATGATTCAACAACTTGAACGCGCTGGATCGCGAAAGCCGCCTTCAAAAGAGGTTGGATTGAAGAGGTTGATTTTTTCTTGTTTCTTGGTTAACTGATATGGGTTAGTTTAATTAATTTAACACACTTCTGCTGTCCAGGAAACAGGTTTGACTGGAAAGGGTCGGGGTGTTGTTGGACTCCGGTGAGTTTTTCGTTTTCCTTTTTTCTCCTATTGTTCCTTACTGTCTGGTTGTTAACTATTTTGTGGACGTATGACTTGGTACTAAAAGATGGCGCCGGGTAGGGCCATAAAACGAGTGAGGGCTGAAGAAGTGATCGAGAACTTCTGGGAGAGAGATGATGAGAGTGGGGCCTACCTGATCATTAAGTTAAATCTGGTAAAGACCTAATCAAAGGTCGGGGATGGCCCTGGGTACAGCACTGCATCCGAGGTGTCTTGGGTGACCAGGGTAAGGTAGCGAAAGCTAACTTCATGAACGATGGTTACCTTCTTGTGAAAACTAAAACTGAAAAACAAACTGAACAGCTCCTCAAAGCCAAAATGTTTGGCGGCGAGAATGTGGGTAAAAAAAGACCAAAACTGAACATGAGTACAAGGGGACAATCCATGCATATGACTTGATAGAACTCAGTGAGAGTGAAATAGTGGGATGGTTTGAGGAAGCTGGAGTAGTGACAGCAAAGAGATTTACCAAGCAGGTAGATGGCCATACCGAAAACACTCCAACAATCTTACTGACATTCAACAGGCCTTCTTGTCCAGCCAGACTAGACTTTGACTATGTTACCCACCGGAGTACGCAAATATCCTCCCCAACCCCCTAATCTGCTATAAGTTGTGGCAGGTTTGGAGTATGCAGAAGTGAGATGTAAGGGGGAAGCAGTGTGCCTGACATGTGGAGAGAAAAAACATGATGGAGAATGCGTACAGAAGTGTGTAAACTGTAAAGAGATTGGACACTCATGCCGAGCCAGAGAATGTCCAATGTGGCGAAAAGAGAAAGACATCTGTGAGCTGAAGGTTGAGAGAGACGTCTCGTATGCACATGCCCGCAGTATCTATGAGAAGTCTCACCAGACACAGACACCAGTGATCCGACAGTATGCCACAGTGGCACGCCCCCAAGGAGAGAACCTCAATCACGACACAGCACTCCGAGATAGGGTAGACAAGCTAGAGGAAAAGATGGATAAGATGATCAGTCTGTTAGATAAGATCTTAGCCCAGCAGATTGTGACCCACAAGGACCCAAACCCAACCCAAACCAAAGACAGGCAGGATGACGAAAGTGAGATGGTTGAGGATGAGCCCACCCCTTCTTGTAGAATCAGTGATCCGAGCCAGGCAGATGAGGATGTCTCTCTGTCAGTTATACCCAACTCTGAAGCCAACCAGGGTGCTAGTGGGCTGGCAGACAGTCCAGGCACAAGCCAAACTAGTAGACCATGGGATGTAGCTGGATACAGAAAGGGAAATCATGGAAAATACAAAGGGAACAGACTGACAGACTGTGACAAAGACATTAACCCATCCCCACATCTAGGAACAAGACGACCAAGGTCTGCAGAAAGAACAGTAGAAAAGAAAAAGAAAATGCCTAGTTTGACAAGGAGGGCTTTTGTGCTGGAGGATGAAAATGCAACTTAGTTGACTAGGAACAAGGGTTCACAGACCCTTTTTCAGCTAACATTTTCATTGATGATAACTGTACTGGTGTATGACCAAATATCTTGTGAGCATTACCTTGATCTCACTGTTAAAATATGGTGAAAATTTTGCAATGGAACTCAAGAGGCCTGATTGCAAGATGGGCCTTGATCAAGCCCTTTCTTGCAGAACAATCTTGTGAAATAAACTGTATACAGGAAACTCATTTTTTACCCTCAGATACTTATGACTTTGACCTTCCATGTTATACTCGATATGACTCGTATGGGAGTAATGAGAGGAGACAGGGCGGAGTGAGCATATATGTTACTAACAAACTACCCCACCGACAGCTGCAAGTGCAAACATGCTTACAGGCTGTGGCATGTTCAGTGCGCATCAGAAGTGTATGTATGTCCATATGCTCTCTATACCTACCCCCAACTGAAGCCTTGAACTACAATGACCTTGAAATTCTCATAAACCAACTTCCAGAGCCCCTACTCATCTGCATGGATGCGAACAGCCGGCACATGTTGTGGGGATCGGATCGCTGTGATCGAAGGGGTTTATTGTGGGAAAGGTTGATTAGAGTGAAAGATCTATATGTGTTAAATACTGGCAGTCCAACGAGGATGGATGACTACACTGGACTCTATTCCCATATTGATTTAACCTTGTCTTCCAGCTCCATTGCCCAATATATGAACTGGACCACAGATTTGGACCCACACGAAAGTGACCACTTTCCCATTTACATCACTTATGACACGGGAGAGGAAGCAACAAACGACACTGACATCTTTTATGGATGGAACTTGAACAAAGCAAATGGAATAATTTATGGAAAAGTGTGTACTGAGGTTTGTTGAACAGTTGGGTGCTGAAAATTGCAAAGTTATGACAGAGACTATTGTCCAAGCTGCGACAGAGACGATCCCAAAGAAAACTGGACGTTCTAAGTACAGTTGTCCTTGGTGGACAAATGACTGCAAGAAGGCAATTGCAGACAGAAAAAGAGCTCTAAACAGATTCCGACGCAATAGGGGGACTCCTAATTTACTTATGGAGTACAAGAAAGCAAAGGCGAAGGCCAGGCAGGTATTAGGCAGGCGAAAAAAGCACATCATGGCAAAAAACTCCTTGACCTTTTCAACTACCGAACACCATGAACAACTATGGGAGATTATACGGAAGTTCAAAGGAAGACTAGATTTATACGGCCCTTCTGTCCTTACAGTGAATGGTGTGACAATTGATGATACCCTCGAAGTCGGAGATACACTGGGAAATTACTTCTCGGGGATCTCATCGCAACATAATTATACAGATTCCTTCCGGGATCGAGTTAGAACGATAACAGATACCATGCCAGAGTTTCAATCTGATAATCAAGAATGCTACAATGAACTGTTTATAATGACTGAACTAAATGAATCAATTCAACACTGTGGAAATACCTCCATTGGACCGGACATGCTGCATTATGGGTTTTTTAAACACATGGAAGAGACACAATTAAAAGAAATACTTNGGGAATGTTACAGATGTCAAAATAAAACTCGAATTTCTCTGTGATTCGACCTCAGTGGTTGTTTTAACTACTGCCCGCTGCCATACATAATTTCAATGCCAAGCAGCTAAAATGGCTGTCTCAACTCAAATATAATGTTAAGGTGGCAATGTCCCTTAACATAATAAACACAAAACGGAAAACATATTGAAGAACCAAGAATGGACGATGCCTAAACCAAATTTCGAATAAGTGTATCTACTTTTGACTGACTTATGTCTCCCTAAGTACGCCAGTGACAATTCAAATGAATGAGCCGAAATACGGCGGCCGGCCGGTCTGACCAGTCGGACCGTTCTCACTTGCCTGACTGCCTCAGCTGTTGCATCGGTCGTATAGGGCTATAGGTATAGCTGCTGTGTCAGCTGTCATTATAGGGCTATTTGGACTCGCAAGCCTTCAATTAATTATTTAGTATTAGCTTAGTTCCACTTAAACTTCAACCTTGTGTCTTGCAATAATTCAAACGCATTTGACGTTTGTATGTAGGTACAGACTGTACAGTGTACACAGGGTAGTGGCGAATTACAGTGGTAGTCTTTCTCATATATGCCCTCCCCCCCACACACTTTTCGTGACGTTCCTAACTACGTCCCTGACGTTCAGTGCATGAATGCGTGCTGGCATACTTGTGTAATCGTATTAAATGCCCCACCCCCGTATTCCGGCGGGGGGGGGGCTTTGCCCCAGATGCCCCATGGATCAGCCAGTGGCGTTGAAAGAGCCCCTTCCAAAGTGTTGAAAGGGACAAACAAAACGGATGAAAAGGCACGTTACAAGGAGGAAGAATGCAGTATGGCATGTATGAAATGAGCCATACCAACGTTTAAGAGCTGTAGTTAGCATATTGCCAAATCAACTTTGGAACCAGTTAAACCAATTTGGAATCAGCTATACCAACTTGGAATATGTCGCCTACCAGCCGGTAGCAACAGTTCTTGTAACAGAAGCCGCGGCACTTGCATACAATGCACTTGCCCCGCGCTGGTGCGGCTGTGCGGGAAGGGTTCTAAAGCGATGCTGAAGGACCACTTGACAAGTTTTGGCAACGACGTTAGATCGACTTGGCCGTCTTGTGTGTCTGTGGAATGTTATGGTATTAGTGTGATGCCGTTGCTATTCTTACCCATATATGCAGTTTTTTATTGTGACCCATTCTCATGAAAAGCCACGATAGTGGATGAGACGTGATGTGAAATAAATAAATAATAAATAAATAAATACATATTTTTAAGTCCAAAACTTGGATTTCCTATATCACTTGCGCCGGAGCGGCGCGAAAAAATGAGCCTTATGTCTTGACCCCTGGATATACATTCTCATCAATGCGTCACATATATTGTGTATGGTACAGAACTGCGGACCACTACAAATGTAATTAGGCGTTTTACAGTGCGGTAAAAAGGTGTCAAAGCGCCTTGATAGCCCAATGATATAGGAAAGTAGCAACATAAAACATAAGTGCGCTGAGAAGCGGCACGGGCTGCAACGCAGCGAGCGAATGTGAGCGGAGCGTTCTAAACTTATGTCTCTGCGACCGTAATTGCTGTAAAAGTTAGGTCAGTTTCAATTATGTTATTACAATATTGTTTCCTATCACACCATGGTCCATGACCATAGGGATCGCCAAACCGCTGTTCTTGGTGACGCACCACCGCTTCCTACTTGCATTTTCAGGGTTTTCACTGATCGCAAGTTTACATTGCAGTAAACACATTACACATGCGTCGGTTTCCATTCACGAGAGCGCGCAGTTTGTCTGCCATTTCTGGACTCCAATTCGCGGAAGGTCCGCCGGGCCACATGTCACTCTCCAACGAAGCTCGGCCGCTCTTGAAACAGTTGAATCTGAACTTAATTTGGGCAGCACCCAGTGCTTTATCGCCAAAAGCCTGCTGAACCTTCCCGAGGTATCGGACTGCGTGCCCCCAAGTTTTCTGACAAAGTCTGAAGCAATATCTTTGCTCACTTTTTCGGTCATCGCGACACTAAAAGACAATGCGACGAGAAAGAACAGCTGTACCTGTAGATAGACAGCGCTCGACAGCGAGTGAGCCGAGTGTCGGCACTGAAACTATGCAAACAAGCGCACAACGATTCAAGCATACTCGGCACCGAACATCATCCACCGGAAACTAATGATCTACCGAGTAAAAAGAGGTCGGATACTTTTCGATGATCAGGCCTCATACTGTGTTGATCGTCCCGGGGCGACACACATGCTGACTGGTTGGTCTCCGGGGTGGCGGGTCCGGGGTCGCGTGGCTCCCCCGTCCGGCTGTTTACCCGGGCCGCTGACTCACACAGCGACTCGCGAGCGCTGCTGCCTGCAACGGCCCGGTTGCGACACTCGACAGACACTCGACGCTGAGGACAGGGATCGGCAGCCGGAGCGTTGTTTTATGGCCTTGGCCGGGGCTGCAGCGTATCTCTCAGACGATCGGAACCCCGCCATGCCCATCCCGGCAGCGGCGCCGTCACAGGTGTGCAGCGATGATGGGAACCCCCGCGAGGCAGCCAGCCCGGCCCCGAGCTGAAGTGGCGGCATGCCATCGGCATAACGTGGTCCGTCTGTTGCAATGTGTTTGGATAGCACAGTTTTACGGCTGGTACGTGGCGAGGAGGCAGCTGTCGTCAGAATATTGTGTTATACTCAGAGTCACACCACGGCTGGTACTTAGTGAGGAGCTGCAGCTGTCGTCAGAATATTGTGTTATACTCAGAGTCACACCACCGCTGATACTTAGCGAGGAGCTGCAGCTGTCGTCAGAATATTGTGTTATACTCAGAATCACACCACGGCTGGTACGTAGCGAGGAGCTGCAGATGACGTCAGTATTGTGTTATACTCAGAGTCACACCACGAGCACAAGGGTGGCGCCATCTTCCAAAAATAGTGGGGAACGGAAGCATTTTGAAGTCGATTCTTTCCATGCAACGTCCTTGGGCGTAATGTTAAAATTCGAAAATGTTGGGGGGACGCGTCCCCTCGTCCCCCCCTTTGGCGCCGCTTCTGCACAAGCATCTCAACAAATCTGCAATATTGGCACAGAGATCCACATTCCACGGAGACCGTACAACACTCGTACACCTTTTTTCACTTGCATTTACTGTTCAGCCAAACTGTTTGAACGGCGATTTCAACAATCTTCATTCGGCAAAACTGATCGGAGGCTGATGTCGGAATTCAAAGGAAATATTTCACCTTTGTAAAAGTTTTGAAACCGAAAAAAGCAATTCATTCGACCGTTCTTTAAATGTTTAAAGTAGTTTCCCACAACTTAACCATTTTTAAGCAAATCAATTTATAATTTGCAAAAAGCATCCAGGCTGGTGCAGCCGCTGATTGGCTGACACTTGACAGCCAGTTCAAGGTCGAGACGATCCTGGGAGTCACACGAAATGTGTTTCTTGAACCTTGACTGGGTTACGGCCGCTGCGGGATTGGCCACTCAGCGACAAATGTGACCGACCAAACGACATACAGGAGACCGGGTTTGTTTATGTTAAATAGCGTCGAAACGCGGAAGTGCTTCAGATGCTTTTTCCCTCTGCAAGTACAGCTGTTGATTTTTGACGCAGATAAATATTGGTATATATAATCCTTTGAAGGTAAGGATCATTATGGTGGGCGTGCCGATGCTGTACATTCATTGGTTATTTAATTATATGGAAATGTGTAATGCCATTTCAAATATGGGAATCCAACAATACTGATACCAATTTGTTCATACCATACTTTAGGTAATTTGCTTGATCATTTACCTTGGAGAGCATTTTGTGATGAAAAGAGTTTCAATCTAGGGCTTTGGACGGAAATTGAAGCGTTCATATACATAAAACACCATTGTTTTTTACCTTGCCCTGGCTGTGACCTGACATGTGACATTATTCGTGAATACTTATTCGTATGCTTCTGGTTTGTCTCATGAAGAGCTTCTATTGCCGCCTTGCGCGATCGCGCTGCGGTTATTAGATCGGAAGATAACGAGGGGGACGTGTTCGGCTTGATGTGGTTGGCGGGAGCTCTCCTATATGTCGAAGCTTCGCGCTTCGACCGCTAGGTGGCCGCCATGGTCTCCTACATCAAAGGCGCCGACAGAGAGTGGCCAATCCAGGGTATTTCTCATCCATGCGAAAACGAAGTACAATGCTATAGGCATGGCGGTACAAGTTAAAGTTTTCTTGTTGTTTGAAGTCTCGGTAATTATTGGTTGTTTCAATCAATATTGGGCTGTCGTAATGTCTCAGCAACAACGCACTTATTTTAGAAACCGCAGAAAATACGATGCCAGAATTGTTTACGAAGATTTATATACATAATTTGCCCATACATGGGCTTACGCCATAACCCAATAATGACGTCATTATAAATTATTCTTACTTTGTAAACTCTATTTATTTAATTTACGCAACGCTTGAACAACTACAAAATGTCACCAATGAAACGTCTTCAGTTGCACATTGTTTAATTTTTACTACAATCAGAGTATATTTGACAGCTTTCAGGAAGATGAAACATTCCCTTTAGCCGATGAGCACAACTATTTGAACGCTAGATTATACCACGGAGAAGGGATATACAGGAGGCAGGTGCTACTCCGACGTTTTTAACGACCGACGTTTTTAGCATTGGTTATATAAAAGCCAGACATAAAAAAATGCGTCGATGAGCTAGATGCTAGATGCTATTTGACCAGCTAGAGGCTATTTAATATAGCACACATTGAAAGTTAAAAAACACAAAAGTGTGCCAACAGCCGTTTACACGACGGATTATTGCGCGAAATGTTTTACAATATTTTGAGATGTTTTATTTCGACGATCCATTCCTTAACCATTACTTTTTCACATACGATATTTGGCTAGAAATGTTTATCATGTTTTTTATATGTTGGTAAAATGTAATATGTTGACATATTGCGGTTTGATGGTAATTAGCAATAAATATTCCGAAATGTTTAAAATGTTTTGATATACAAGTTTTAGTATATTATACACTACAGAAAACAAATACTGATTTAGGCGATGTGATAACCGTTTATTAATTATGGAACCATTTATTGACCTCATTACAAGTTTATGATACCACCTAAACCTCTTTTAAAGAAGAAATGCGTCTAGAGTCCATTTGTACAATTTCATACTACATTTGACGTCATGGCTACGACGATGGCGGCGGCCATCGCGGTGTTGAACACGAGTCTCTCGCTCTCTCGCTCTCTCGCTCTCTCGCTCTCTCGCTCTCTCGCTCTCTCGCTCTCTCGCTCTTCCGCTCTCTCTCTCTCTCTCTGCTCTCTCTCTTCTCTCTCTCTCTCTCTCTCTCTTCGCTCTCGCTCTCTCGCTCTCTCGCTCTCTCGCTTCTCGCTCTTCGCTCTCTCGCTCTTCTCGCTCTCTCGCTCTCTCGCTCTCTCGCTCTCTCGCTCTCTCGCTCTTCGCTCTCTCGACTCTCTCGCTCTTCTCGCTCTCTCGCTCTCTCGCTCTCTCTGTCTCTCTCTACTCTCTCTCTCTCCTCTTCTCTCTCTCTCTCTCTCTCTTCTCTCTCTCTCTCTCTCGCACCTAACCTTCGCGCGCTGTAATCCGTTGGATGGCTTCAGAAAGCCAATTCAACTCATACGGTGGATTTTGGCACCAATGGATGGCCTGTGTGGTTACGTATTGTTATGTCGCAGTTGTCGGCTCGTGGTGTAGTTTGTGTCGCAGTTGTCGGCTCAGGTGTGCGGGGCAGACGTCACGTCGCGATACTGTGCCGCTCCAGCTGTCACTGTCCGGCCGCGCCTCTGGGTGCCAGCCAGACCAGACCGTGGCGGTCGGTAACTCACCGCTGTGGTCTGTGTGTGTGTGACATATGGCATGTGGTAAGGGGCGGGGCACGCCTCTACCTCTCTCACACTCGCTCCACAGCTGCTGGCCTGGGGACACACGTGGCCAGTGACGTGCAATCATCTCTCAAAGGTGAAACGTAGGTATACAAACTATACCACCTATGAATTGAGCCTCTGTCTCTGTCTCTCTGTCTCTCTTTCTCTCTTCGTATCTTTCAATCTTTCTATCTTTCTATCTTTCTATCTTTCTATCTTTCTATCTTTCTATTTTCTATCTTTCTATCTTTCTATCTTTCTATCTTTCTATCTTTCTATCTTTCCATCTTTCCATCTGTCTCTCTGTCTCTCTGTCTCTCTGTCTCTCTGTCTCTCTGTCTCCCTGTCTCTTTGTCTCTCTGTCTCTTTTTCTCTCTCTCGCTGGAGCTGGGTAGTAGGGGGTGGTGGAG
>VOPJ01011188.1:197549-214459 GCA_014673585.1 Semibalanus balanoides
AAACGGAAAATCTGACCTTTGGTGACCACTGGTGACCTCAATTGTGACCTGATCTAAGAAAAGACTGAAAGACTTTCGATAGAGCTTGCCTAGAGCTATCTAATGCCGTTTTCCGCTTGTCGCTACGTTGAGTAGTTTTGGAGATCTCACGGGGGGCGGAAATCACCCCCCCCCCTGCAGTTCGTGTTTGGCCCGAACCCCCTGCAGTGCGCGGGTTAACATGATGTATTGTTCTCATATAATTGCCAAAGTTTATTATTAAGTGTCCTGTATCATTTATTAACATATTTACCTGGTTAAAAATCTGGTTGTCAAGTAAAAAATAACGCTTAGCGTCATAACTAAAAAATTGTCAGTTAATCCATGCCCGCCCAGCACCCATGAAAAGTAAAAAAAAAAAGAATACCCCACCCAGACAATCGGAAGAATTGAGTGGGCATCCATGGTTGCACCCGATTCATGACAAACGCTGGTGTAAATAGTATACGCAGAATATGGGATACCTTTTTTCGTCATTTCAGCCGACCCCCACTCCAAACTCTCGGCGTCGCACATAAGGATAACAAGGTAATATGGGTGGCCTATATTTTTTTCTAGGGAAATAAATCATGGCATTCACAACTGTGAGCGGATTTCGAATAATCCAACACCGTTCAATAGGTAACAGCTGCCCCGTGCATCCAATACTTAGTAATGGTAAGAGGCATGGAATGAGAAATAACCCGGATTGGCCTCACCGCGACAAATGTCGACCGGCCAAACGACATACATTTGAGACGCGGTTTTGTTTATGTTAATAGCGTCGAAACGGGAAGTGCTTCAGATCTTTTTCCCTCTGCAAGTACAGTTAATGTTTTTTGACGCATATAAATATTGGTATATATAATCCTTGGAGGGTAAGGATCATGATGGTGGGCGTGCCGTTGCTGAACATTCATTGGTTATTTAATAATATAGAAATGTCTAATGTCATTTATAATATGGGTTCCAACAACGCTGAATATATATTTGTTCATACCATACCTTGAGGTGATTTGTTGATCATACCTTGGAGAGCAATTTGTGTGAAAAGAGTTTCAATCTAAGGCTTTGGATGAAAAATATGAGTCATCAACTAAAATACCTTGTTTTTACCCTTATCCTGGCTGTGACCTGACATGTGACCTTATTCGAATATTTATCGTATACTTCTTATTCGTCTCATGGAGAGCTTTCTATTGCCGCCTTGCGCATCGCGCTGCGGTTATTAGATCGGAAGATAACGAGGGGACGTGTTCGGCTTGATGTGGTTGGCGGGAGCTCTCCTGTATGCCGAAGCTTCGCGCTTCGACGCTAGGTGGCCGCCATGGTCTCCTACATCAAAAGGCGCCGACAGAGAGTGGCCAATCCAGGGTATTTCTCATCCATGGTAAGAGTCGCAGACAATCCGAGGCGTCACTAGGAGTGATGCAATGGCTGGGATTTTTGATTGAAGTAATATCGGAAGTAATAATTGTAAGTACTAATTTGTAACATCTGAAGTAATAATTTGTCTTTCCCAGGAAGGCGTCACTTTTCGCTGTGTCCACTGCAACTCGGTGTGTATATGTCAGGATCATCTAGACAGACATGTGAAGCATTGTCACAGCTACATCGGCAGGAACGGCAAACACAAGTGTGAGTGGTGCGAGTACTCTACAAACCGTACGGCTCACATGAGATACCATCGTGTCAAACACACGGGAGAGCGGCCGCACAGTTGCGATGACTGCGGGAAGACGTTTACTCGGCTCAGTCATCTGACGGCTCACCGTCACATTCACGGTGACGAGAAGCCGTACAGCTGTGACGTCTGCGATAAGGTGTTCACACATAACAGTTATCTGACGATACACAAACGTATCCACACCGGTGAGAAGGTCCGCCAGTGTGACCAGTGTGGCGCCACGTTTAACCAGCTATCTGACTACACCAGACATATGATGTCTCACAATGGCGTGAAGGCGCACAGGTGCCCAGGTGTGCTCGGCACGGTTTCGTTACACGGACAAACACCTCACTGACCACATGCGGACATACATTCGGGGCAACGGCGTAGCAGCTGCTCCTTCTGTGGCGGCCCGGTTCCTCCAGCCAGTCGACCATTGAAAGACCGCACGTCATCCGACACCACACACACGACTACAGACACCGTGTGGCCGGTGGTGGCAAGGGCTTTATTGCGACCCCGTGATCTGAAGAGGCATGTCGTCAAGTGTTCGGTTTTGCCAAAACTGATGTACATTGTAACATGTATATGTGTTGCGGAATTCGAGACTTAATGAGACACTGACGACCATTATTTATGACATGCTGGACGCACTTTGTTTTTCTTTGAAGGGAATGTGCCTACGCTTTTGCAATGTGCCTACGCTTTTGCAATGTCATATATTTGTATTTCGGTGAGAAGCTTTTTCTTGAATTATTGGATCCGACAAATTTCACGTCTGGAGCCCCTTAAGTTGATTTGTGTTCTTACATTCTGTTTTGCGTATGGTTTTGTTTCGATATCCATAAACGATCGCCACTATAAGCAGAGTAAAGAAGATGGTATCTAGAATGGCGCACCTAAGACGAACTTCCCATACGAACAATGTAAAATGGCCACCGACTTCCGAGGCTCTGTTCGGCAGCTGCTATCAGCGAGCACGAGTTGTTTTCTATTGGCCAGCGCTAACGATGTATTCTGGCAGTGTAATCGTTGGGGCGGTGCTTAGTAGCCAAAGCCTCTGGCGAATGCCGATAATTTTTTGATTCAATACTGATCTGGACGAATTTGCAATATCTCAGCAACTAGAGTGAATCTGGAGAAATGAGGTCTGTGTAAATAAATTTAAAAAGTGTGTTCTATAGACCAGTGTCAACAACTCCACATGAGCGATGTGAGTAGGCACACTCCTTTTAACGATGATGATGTGCCTGGAACCGTTCGGTTGTTACGTCGGTTCAGTAGGTGTGATTACTTTTTGGTTGGTGCGAATTGATTTGTTATCGAAATGACAGGTGATAATTTGGCCTCGTGTACGCAAGGTAAACGTCTGAATTTAATGCAAATTATTGCATTGTTGTGTGTTAAAAATGAAATACATCCTGAGACAGTTGAAGTATTTATTTGTGTTTGCACTTTTAATGCGGCCTTTTTACGTATATTGGTAATTGGTATGTTCGCAAGGCCAATAGCAGCATTCGTTTACGGGCCCAAAACAAATCAAGACTGAGCTAAAATAAGGGAAGCATATATGGCTGCACCGATTTGTTTTGCCTTCTTATAGCATGCATAATCATATATACACACGAATGCTTTGCCTTGGTAAATATCCTGCATTATGTTGTTGCAGCCAGGAGTTCTGTATGATCGTATCCAATACCTGTCAGCGTCTGATTGCTATTTTCTATGCCGTATATTTTGTTTCGGACAATGACGTCATTTTTGAGCTATAGAGAGCTATAGAGACGACATTTACGCTTTTTAAAGATGTAGCACAATATTTTCGGACAATTTCGGTGACTTCAAAACATTATCTTACTATCGTTCTCGTAGCTGGTAATCCATCCAAGGTTCGAGAAATACAATTTTTTTTCTTTCATGACCAACATTCTTGAAGGGGTCCGGATATCCCTAGCATCCTTGTTTTGACCAAATTACGTGGGAAGCGTGGTTAAGTGAAGTGTTAAATGATGGGAACCACGCTTCAGACAAATCATGAGGCTGTGCTATACATGTGATGGTTTGCACTTCAACCCTTTAGTTAAAGTGCAAACCTAGTCCGCCCCTGTAGCTCAGTCGGGAGAGCGCTGGTCTTCTGACCTATCCCGGTAGTGGCAGCCCGGGTTCGAGTTGCTTCGGCGCTCGCTATTTGCTCCTGACGGGATGGCCTGCGGCCAGTGGGCAGCGGTCGACTGAAAGTCAGGTGAGTCAAGTGGAGCGGGGCGGACCGTGTCAAGGTATGTCGGGCACGTAAAACTTTCGTCTCTAAATTCTGGCCGGCAACGAGGAATTGCGCGATCGGGTGTTAGGGCCAGGGGCCAGGGCCTGCGCAGTGCGCAACAAGCTCTGCTAAGCGTGGGTCCTAACCTCGGAAATCCATCCATACAAAACATTTGGACTAAATTTGTTTAACAAAATCGCCCGGGTAAGGCAAATTTACTGCGTGTCGGGGTAGGGGGGGTACGACCCCCTGGCGTTTTGCTCCTAATTGAGCTAGAGCTTTGATTAAAAAACAAGCGTGTTGCTTGTGACGAGAGAAAGCCATTGACATATGATTTTAATGTCCTGGGTCAATAGGTGACCTCATTAGGTCGTGTCAAAAGCCAAAAATGTTACAAACCGAATGTATGAAAATTTGAATACCGATCGAGCCAAAATGTAAAGGACATCTTATATGCTAAACACAATGAGCAAATTTGGAAATCAGCGTCCAAAAAAATGACATACAAACGCTAAATTAAAAAAATCAGGTCATCCTCATCATCATGATTTTCTTTTACCATATAACACATCAGAAAATACAACACAATAAAGGATAAGCGCAAAGCGAATATTCGCTTAAATGAAAGCGCTTCTCCGAACAAAGTGTGAGAACAAACTGTAAATGGGGCGGTGGAGAAAGCCCCGGGCGCGGCCGGTATACCCTCCCTCCGACGTGCCGCCGGCAGCCCCGCTGTTTTTATTTTATTTATTTATTTATTTATTTCACATCACGTCTCATCCACTATCTTGGCTTTTCATGAGGACAAGTCACACAATAAAACTGCACATATGGGTAAGAATAACAACGCAACACACTAAACCAAACATTCCACAGATACACAAGACGGCCAAGTCGATCTAACGTCTCTGCAAACTTGTCAGGTGGTCCTTCAGCGATCGCTTTGACCCTTCCCGCACAGCCGCGGGCAGTGCGTTGTATGCGGTGGCGGCTCTGTATATGAACTGTCGCCTACCGGTTTCAGTTTTGATTGTCGGCAGTCGTAACAGCTGCGCTCATAGCTTCGTGGTTACTCCTGTCATGGACCTGCCTGGGTGGTGCGTAATCGACTTGGCGATTGTGACTGGTTCGCAATTGGCCAGTGCTGTGACACAGCAGACATATGCAGCGATACGTACATCAAGTTGTGATCGGACAGCCATCCCAACTGCGCAAAGCACGTCACTGATGTGGTCATATTTTCGACGGCCAGAATATCACACTCGAGCACAGACCGTTCAGCCACAACCTTCGAATGCGGTGCATGGACTGTTTAAGAAGCACTGCCGTAAACGGGAATGACAATATGTATGATTGAAAGAACTAATCCATTGATTGACATGTGGGCATGACATCAGTTCGGCAGACTGTGCTTTGCGTGATACAACCAATAACAGGCCGTTTGCATACGATGGACAATCTCGTCAACTATGTCGGCTCAAAACGAAAGTGTCTGTCGAAAGTACGGCCCAGGTTTTTGGCTGTCTCAGACTCGACAATGCGCGCGCCGCCAACGTGGAGCGTGACGCGGGCAGACCCCCGGAGCATTTGACGGGTCCATCAGAGCAGTTTTGTTTTTTCAGCATTAATTTTCATGAGGTTTTGGCTAAACGCAACCGAACAGGTCTCTAGGGTACTCTCCATGCGGCTTGACAGTTGATCCAGATTGCTTTGCGACGCGGTCACCACCACCGAGTGTCCGTCTGCGGTACTGATTATCAGGACGTCACTCTCAGTGTACAGGCACATGTCGTTTGCGAAAATTGTGAACATTAATGGTCGTAGGGCAGTACCCTGATACACCCCGATCGGATTCGGCTGTTTTTCGGAGAGCTGTGGGTCATTCTCTAGCGTATTGAAACGAACTTGTTGATGATGGTCTCGAAAATAACTTACAAACCAGTCAGTGTGGACACCGTACAGAGCAAGCTTTTCGATTAATTTTTCGTGGCTGACATCAAAGCCTTTGCTTACATCAAGCAGGATTAACAGCGCTATTTTACCGTCATCCATGGCGCTCAGAATGTGATCAGTCACATTGAGCAGTGCGGTCTCCGTCGAATGCCGTCGGCGGAACCATTGGCTGAGTCACTGAACAGGTGATTGGTGCGAAAGTACGAGAAAGCCTGCTGATGTACGACACGTCAACATTTTAGCGAGACATTGAAACAATGGAAATCGGTCTAAAAACTAGATGGAAAATCGTTTGAGTGCGCCGGAAATATTTATTTGTAAATGGGATGGATGATCGACAATTTCCATGACACGGCACAATCCCCGTAACAGGCTCGTATTCACGATGGACAGAACGCATGGCAGCCGCGGCAAAAAACACTGCTTCACAAAAACGCATAGAAAGTCCATCGTTCACATGCACTTCTGCCGTTTCATATCACTTCAGTATACGGTGGAGCTCCTCTAAGGGTCACCGGCTGCACCTGGAACTGACAGGTCGCCACCGCGCGGCGCCTGACAGGCAGGTCAGGGGTGGGGTCGGCTCGTCTCGACTCAGCGACCGCGGCAGCCGTACGTACCCCGATACCAGCAAAGAACTGGTTTAGCGTGTCGGGGTCCATATCTGGTAGGCTGCTGCTTGTCTTTTTGGCAGTAATGATGGGCCGGATGCCACTGGTACAATTCCGGCGCGTCCAGCTCCATGTATCTGTCGGGAGATGTTGAGTCGCTTCCCGGAGTACGGGCAGCTTTGACCGATTCGTTCAATTCCGAGCTAGCGCTGCATGTCTCCGTTCCGTTTTGCGCCCTTCTCATCGACTGATGACCTTGCGTGCGTCCAGTGATAGGGGGCGCCTTGGGTTTCGGAAGTTTTCATGCGCCGGACGGTGCATGTTGATCCAGCAACTGCGTCATCTGGTGTACAAAGAAGCTGGTCTGCTGTTCAGGGTCGCATGAGCGGAATACTGGCATCCAGTCCACGCTCCGCAGCTGCTCGGTCACGGCCTCATAGTCGATGTTCCTCAATGCCGCGGCCGTGGCCGCACCAGTGGTGGCGGTCGCCACTCGGTGGAAGTGCAGCAGCGCGCGAGTGAAGCAGTGAGGGCTGAAATCGCACGGTCTCACTCCAGTACGCATCGCAGCCTCAGGCGAATTGGTGATGATCAGGTCGAGGATGGACCCTGAGCGGGGGAAGGTGGTCTCCCTTATCAGCTGATGCAGCTGGTACCTCCGCAGCAGGTCAGCCAATCGCCCCCGGGAGTGTTGCCGTCAGTCCGCCTCTGGTCACAGTTCAGATCGCCCGCCAAGACGATAAGTCCATGCTGCCCGGCAAGCATACTCTGCATCTGTGTTCAAGGTCGTCGAGGTCTGCCCTGCAGCTGGACGGCGGCTGCTGTTTGGCGGTCCGGTACAGGGAGCACAGCAGCACTCCTCGGTTGTTGCCGACCTGCAGCTTAACCCAGAGCGACTCCAGCTTGGATGTGGGGTGTGTGGTACCTCGCGATACAATTTTGCACTCGAAACTGTCCCGCACCAGTATTCCCACACCTCCATAGCCGCGCCCGTCCCTTCGATCAGAACGGTACAGCTGGTATCCCGGCACGGACACCAGGCGCTGCGGCACGCGCGGCCTGAGCCACGTCTCCGAGAGGATGAACACATCAGTGTTGGCGGCAGAAATGTCCTGTCGAATCAGCTGAAAGCTTCGGCAAGCAACCGACTGCAACATATCAGTTGGGTAAGCAGAACTGATTACGTCTGTCGGTCAACCGCCCCTCCAGCGATCACCGCCCTGCATACCACGCCGGTGAGCGCCGCCGCGACGCCGGTGACCGCGCGGCACCGCATGTACCGCAGTCGGCCGCAGGCGGCCGGGCGGGGGCGTCCACGCTGGGCTGAACAGCCAACCCCGCCGCCACCGGGTCGGTAGCTCCAGCGGCTCCCAAACCAGAGGGCTGATCAGCTGGGACCGCCGAGTTGGGAGCCACTGACGCTGTGCTGGCCGGTGCACGAGTTCCGAGAAGCGCTCGGGGGCGCGCCTGCCGGCGGGTCAGCAACCGGTCACGGCCGACCCGGACGGACTGGCCACGGCTAGGCCGGGCGGGACGGCACACGACATCACGGGAAGAGAAGATGGACGGCTGGCAGTAGCCAGGAGGCGAAAGCAGATCTCGATGCAATGAACTGGAGATGGTTGTACAGATTCACGTATCACGTGAGGGCCTCGGTCGGGGTGACGGGCGCAGGAAACAGTGCACCACACCGGCGACCAGCGTCACGCTCGTAAGTCCAGATCGGTTCAGGTGACGATGACCACTTCACGCACGCAAAAACCACTCACGCACAGTCTTCCCAAATGCACACGCACTCGGCCAGCGGGGTAAGCCGGGGCGGGCTCCGCGGTCGGTGTTATGGAGTCAAGTGAGCTGGGCCTGTCTGTCGTGCGCCGCCGCTGGACCAGCGCTGCCGAGAGGTGGATGACTATAAACTAGGTGTGGTTGGTGAAGCGATGTGTCTGGTGAAGGAAAGATTAAAAAATATGTGCTAGTTTAGAGTGGAAAGTTGTATGGACAGTTGAGCCGTGTAAAAAGTGTAAACTTTGTCTTGGTGTGACAGACTGTCAAATGCTGGTCAGTGACCTCTGAGTTCTGAGTCTGAGGTCTGAACTGTCATCTGAGGTCAGTGACCTCGGTTGGCCTTTGGAAGCGCATGACCCCAGTGAAACATTTATTTATGTCAAATGGCTCCAAAATTTGTAATCAGTTTCACAAACTTTTCTTAGAGCGGCCAGAAGCCAAAAAAGCCATCGGAGGTCATCGGAGGTCAATGACCTCGGTCGACCTCAGAAAAGGTCAGTCGAGGTCACAATCTCAGCAGAAGGCACACCTGTCACCTGGAAACACCTTTGCATTTGCTCCTGAACGTCAAATACTCGGAAACTGCACATGTAACAAGGATCGACACTACGGGACGCCAGTTTTGCCTGACATAACCTTGATAAACAGTTCATAGGTCACGGGTCATAAAAGTTGGAAGTTAAAAATTTGCCAAGTATGTGTCCAATTGTTCAAAAGTAGGGTACTTAAATTTTCATCGCGATCGGTTACAAACTACGTGAGTTATTTCGGAAAAACCGAGGGGGTAACATCTACCTCCCTTCCCGGGCGAGGGTTAACCCCCGGCATTGACGCCCCCCCCCCACCGTCAGGAGGCGTTTCACGCCTCCTGACGAAATTTCGTAATAACTCAAAAACTATTATCGATATCAACGTGAAACCTCGGTTACCTTCTTTTAAATTAATTTCACTTCTGTGCGGAAATTAGGCAATTTTGTCGTGAAATGTTTGAGATATAGCGAATTTAGTGGCGTCACTACACACCGTTTTGACTAAAAAAAAGTTTTTTAACAGACCGTATGGAGGCAATATAATATAGCAAAATGCAATTCAAAAACATTTAAATATTACAAATAATAGGGGCTACAAATTGGCTATTTCGGATTTTCGATAAAAAATGACCACACAAATGTAAAAAATGACCACAAAATAAAGATTGTCAAGGGCGGTGGTGGAACTTAATAAAATCGGTCGGGGGGGGGGGGTCCCTAATATTAATTTGATAGATTTGAACTCTATTCTTACCATGCAACGCCATAGGACTAATATTAAAATGTGAAACCATTGTGGGGCTCCGGCCTTCCCAAGAGATATAAAGTTCGCCCCTGCCTGGTAAGATATTGACTACAGAGGCCATTAATCGCTGACTCGCATAACTTGCGGTTTCAAAATCGTACTACTGCAATTGCACTCTCAAGATGCCATTTAGTAAACCTACCACTAATGCCATTTCACATACGTCTGTTTTCCCCTGACTGTCAGGCGCCGGCTCTGTGTAGGCAGTAGGGAGAGTGGCGTAAGATGACACCCATGATTCTCGCAGACCTTTACTTCTATAAGTCTATCGTCCCATCTTTGGCCGTTAGTCGCCACATTCCTACACGTCGTTCAGTGCATCGCTCCGCCAGGTCGATACATATGAAGCTAAGCTTGCTGCGTAGGAAAAACACTGATTTTCATGCTCATAGTAAAAAATTGAATTTTTAACCTATTCCCTGCAGGCGGCAAATTACTAACCTGATGTTGGTGGGCGGCAAGATTCTGCCCCACTTCCAGAGATCTCGAGAATTGCCAACCGATTTTGATGGGACAAACATCATCGATTTATCGTGACGAAATCATTCTTTTTGGGCACCGAAATTGTTTTTTTGTTGAAATAATGTGGGCCAGGGGGCAAAAAAATTACGATTTTTGTGTTTTTTGAAAGGTCATAATGGCCATGTGATATGACCGATTTTCATGCAAAAAACGTTTTTGAGCTTTCAATGTCATGTTCTTCAATGTGTGAAAGGGACAAGTACCAAAATGAAAAATAATATGCGTACTCAGGGATAAAATATGGGGATTTTTTGGGGAAAAATATGTGCTTTTTCTTAGTGTTTGGGACATGGGAACGTCATATGTGGGCTTTGTTGCTGTAATTTGTTCAATGTAAGAAATTTTGCATAGGCGGTTTCAGGTAAACAACGTTGGGGGGACCATGTGCGGAACGCCTTTTATCATCTTGCTTATTTGATTATAGTCCAAAAATTATTAAATTTAACTTATTCAAAAATTATTTGAAGTTGGGCCTAAATTGACGGAGAATATCGCCTCCCATTTTATGTACCTGAGTTCGCCTCTGCCCCCAAATATGTATAATCCATTTATGTATGATGTATACAGTATTGACTTAGTTTCTGACGCTTTTATTCCACCGCAAACTACGAAGGAAGTATGCGCCGCACACCCGCATTCTATACGACCTCCCAAAAACATGACCATGGAGCCGCCTCTGCTGGGCCGATTTTCCCAAAATTTTCACAGAATACGCGTCATTCATAAATTAGGAGAAGTCCGATAGTTTCAAGACGATAGACGAAACGGTTCAGAAGCGGCGGGGAAAAACTACCGGGGGCAGAATCTGCCCCCCGCAGGGAATAGGGTTAACTCATGCTAGCTTTGTGTTAAGCAATGCATAAACATTGTCTTGTTCTGTGATGCTGTAGCCATATGTTGGCATTAATGTGAGACAGTCGGCATTTGCAGTAGGCTGCAGGTTTTCGCCATGTGAGCAATTATTCTCATTTTATCGCGGGTGGGGTAAGATGAGCCAGTCACGCCGGGCATTGCCCAAAGAACACTAAAATGACGACGTTCATTCTTTGATGCTGAGGTAGTGAAGCTCAATAATAATGCTAAAATTGAACTCGCCATCTTCAAAAGTCCACACCTGTGCAATGTCGATTTTTGGAAACGATTGGTACCGAACAGAAACGCAGCAAAGGGATCCACTGGCACCATAGCTTTACCAATACAATTAAATCGGTCGAACATTAACACATATCCTGACGGAAGATCTAAGCATTTTAACCCACGCCCCACTGGGCCTCTGCATTTCCTTCGCCCGACTGGGGGGTGTTTGAACATCCCCCTCTAACTCGGCTCCTATGGCACGTAGACCAAAACAAAAAAGACTGTTCAAACCGTTATCAGAAATCACTTCGAAACTAAACAGATTTTTCGCTCACGACAAAACTCAGGTCACCAGAGGTCATCGAAGGTCAAATTTTCCAGTTTTAGGACACCGCTCCAGAAGCCCAGAAATATATCGGAAACTATGCTTTCTAGAATCAAACGTTCTGAAATAAATCGCTAGCCATTGAAATTTGCAATCGCACTAATGACCTCAAAATTGATCTCAGGTCAATAGTTTAGGCTTTAGAGGTCATTTAGTCAAAAATTGCTGATTTTTGGCAAAAAATATTTTCGCAAAACGGGACTCAGAAGTATGTTCAAGTTGGGCGGGGGGGGCAGATCTAGGCTCCCAACAAGCACTCATCCTGAAATCGCTGTCTTCCACGAAGTCTGCCCGATTGTAACTGGTCACTTTTGGTTGTATTACCTATTTACGCCACCTAACTCGGCCGACGCGCCACTACAGGTATTTTGAGACCTTAATTTGACTGACAATAGGACTCGGGCTACCAAACTACGATCTCGGTGATTTTGGAATTTAAATTGAGAAAAAATTTAACATTTCTGATTTTTTTTCATATTTCCTTAACTGTCAAATGCCTAAAAAAAAATCATAGAAACGCATCAGATGCAGCAATTTGACGGATATTTTGACGTGTGTCCGGTAGCCGGCGCACCTTCGCCGTGCTGCGGGGAGGACACCAATTCAAAAAGCTGTCAAAAATAATTTGTGCGAAAAACTATTTCGGCCATTTCTTTAGCAGTTTAGATTTTGGTTACAGAGCTTCATCATAGGTCAAGATTTTCGCTTTCAGGGCTGTTGCTCCAGAAACCCCCAAAATCACGCGAACTTTGATAGCTCTAGAAACCAATTATTGATAAACGCATCCCAGCGTGTCCTCAAATTTAAAGTTTTATTTTCAGTTGGAAAGGCTTCAGAGACATCCAAAGGTCAAAAAGCTATTTTGCCAAATCATTTTTCTTTCACAAATAACTTTTGATCTAAATAAAGATAAGGCAATAATTTGACGCCATCGTGTTGGTCGTCTCATCAGGCGCTTTGAATCATATTCACAATGACCAGGTAGGTTCAACTTGAAGTTTTACTCAGGTCAGGTCTAGTGGCTAACCCAAAAAGATCATTGGAAATTGGGAGACGTGTCTCGTCGAGACATGTGTCTTACCATATACCCATTATTGACAACATGTACACAATAGGTGCCAGTTTCCGATTTTTACTGGATTTTATATAAAAACTGATAGTTAAAAATTAAGGTGTTGGTGACCTCGGATGACTCCCGCTGGACCCTCTAGGGGTCACTTAATAAAAATGCACCTGGGTCTTCAGGAATGGTCGATGATAACATGATCCAGACGGAATTCGGCTGATATCATGCGTATCATCAGAATCATAGGTGGCGGATCGGGCGCGGGCACCGGCACCGTGCCTTTTAATTTTTAACGGGAACCCAAAATCAAAGCCTCCCCTTAAATTTTGTATGGCTTAGATTCATGGTTTAGATCTAAGTTTATCAAAATTTTATGTAAACACATTTGTATAATGTCGTTGAATATTTACGGCAGAGATAAATCCTCGTGGAAAAACAATAAATAATGAAAATTGTGGAAAACCGAGTGTTGAAGTCAATGGCTCTAAACATCGACTATTAAGTCGAGTTGTTGAGTGTAAAAGGCTAAAATTGCTACGTCATTACGTCATTGAAAGCTTCATATGGATTAAGATCGGCTTGGAACGGATGTGTTGACGTTTACGCGTCCTGGTGATTATCTAAACCAAATTCTGGCGTTTCACCAATTCAGTTAAACTTATCCTTAAAGATGGCTAAAAAAGCCTCAATTTCTACTTAAAAACAATTATAAACTAGAAACCTACTATTAAATTTCAAGCTGTTAATGATCACAAGACTTTTTACCTTCACATATGTGATTACTTTTCAACGACTTTATTAATCAGAAGACCGTAAACAGAAGGTAAAGATCCTCAGAAAAGTTGGGGGGGCGACGCCCCTCCTCGAAAAAAGTTTTTTTTTGGGGGGGCGCTGCCCCCTCTGCCCCCCGGTTGCTGCGTCCTTGTTCGCAAATAACTTCTTACCTATTAAAGATAAAACAATACTGTTAACGCCATCGTGTTTGTCTCGACAAGGCGCCTTGAAATTTGTTAAATTTTATCATGCTCAGTCAATTTTGAAAAATGACCTCAGGTCAAGGTCAAGTGGTGACCCAAATATAGGTCATGATGCATATCAGGAGATGTGTGTTGACGAGACAAACACATTGGTGAAAGTTGCACTTCTCTATCTGCAGTATGTCCAGAGTTATTGACGAAAAGGTGCTGGTGAACTCGGATGACCTCAGATGACCCCGTAAGGGTCACTGAACAAAACCTGCACTTGGATCATATATAATATCCTATGATAAGATTATCCAGAAGGAAATGGACTGATATCGTCGAAAAAGAAAGCATTTTAATATTTTTCCATTGACTTATAATGGGAGGACACAACATTGACCCGACCTCAGGTCACCGATATAAAAAATCCGCGATACACATTTTGTAGACACTGATGACTTAATGCAATCCTAAAAGTTTGATATTGATCCCTTAGAAACTGTGGTCATGGGACGAACGCAAACTTTTTAGGAGGTAGGGTCACTTGACCTGACCTGGTGACCTGACCTAATTCGACACGAAACGTGCACTTTTGCAAAATGTGTGGAAAGAATCAATTATTAGTTATGACAAATTTGGCGGCGCTAAGCGCCGCCGTTTTTCGTTATCATCTTCATCAAACAAGAGGGGGTGTTGAAATCCCCCCTGTGGAGCGCGGGTTAAAGCATTTTTAACCGAGGCTTTGCCGGTGCTCGGCGACAGCTTAGTCGTGCCAGGGGAGATATCTGACGCCCCCCCCCCCCGAACAAAAATTTGCTCCAATGGGGATAAGACAGAATCAACAAATGTCGTTACATAACTCGTTTTAACATGTCGAATTTGTCGCATTGCTCAATCAAAACTTTATAAAGGAGAGAAACATTACTTCTGTCCCTCGCAACAGACTCCCACGCTTACCTCTCAGCGATGACGTGTTTGGCTGTTAACCCGCGCCCCACTGGGCCTCTGCATTTTCTTCGCCCGACTGGGGGGGGGGTGTTTGAACCCCCCCCCCTCTAACTCGGCTCCCATGGCACGTAGACCAAAACAAAAAAAAAATCGCTCGAACCGTTATCAAAAATCATTTCGAAACTATTATATATTTTTTCGCTCATGTCAAAACTCAGGTCACCAGAGGTCATCGAAGGTCAAATTTTCCAGTTTTAGACATCGCTCAGAAACCCCCAATATCTCGGAAACTTATGCTATCTAGAAACAAACGTTCAAAAGACAATCGCTTAGCCAAGGAAAATTTGCATTCGCACCCGGGTCCTCAAAATTGACCTACAGGTCAATAGTTTCAGGACTTAGTCATTAAAGTCAAAAAATTGACCTCAGGGTCAAGGTCAAGTGCTGACCCCAAGTAGGTCATGTTCATATCAGTAGATGTGTCTTGACGACATAAAACACACTGTTGTAAGTTGCAGTTCTATATCTTCATTATGGCCCCAGAGTTATTGAAGAAAAATGTGTGGGACCTCGGATGACCTTCAGATTGACCGCGTAAGGTTCCCTGGCAAAAACCTGCACTTGGATCATACCATAATATCATATGATAACATCCATCCAAAGGGAAATGGACTGATATCGTCGACAAAAAAGCAATTTAATATTTCTCCCAATGACTTATAATGGAGATCACAAAATTGACCCGACTTAAGGTCACCGATACCAAAAATCCGAAATATACATTTTGTAGATTACTAATGACGTTAATGTAATCCCAAAATTTGATATAAATCCCTTAGAAACACTGTAGTCATGGCACGACGCAAACGTTTTTTAGGGTAGGGCACTTAGACCTGAACCTGGTGACTGACCCTGACTGACACGAAACTTGAATTTTCGCAAAAATGTCCGGAAAACATCAGTGAATAGTATGCCAAATTGTGCGGACGCCTCTCGCCGCCGCCGTTTTTCGTTATCTTGATTAAAACATCGAGGGTGTGTGTTCAACACGCCCCCCAGTGGGGCGGCGGGTTAAGGCCTGTCCTTCGGCCCCGCTCCCGGCGGGCGACGCTGGACCGTGTGGCCCTTCCTTGTTTTCCTAGGCGCCCATTCGCCGCCGGGGCGGGCTCCAAGGACAGACGGAAAGGAAAGGAAAGTGAGTCTAAGATAAGATGGTTGGAAGGGGCGGGTGGGTGGCGTCTGCTCAGACACAACCGCACACCGCCGAAGTTACTCGTGCACTGACGCGTCGCGTCCCTCTGTTCCTGTGTTTGTCAGGCACGAGGGAGGCACCCTCCCTCTTCAACCCCACGTGCTCGAGCCCCTTCCCCCCGCCCCTTTCCATCTCCCCCCCCCACTCGCGGTTCGCTGGACCGGAGACGTCGTCCGTCTGGTGCTGGCCAGAATCTCAGTTATCGCGTACGCTAACTCCCCATTCACCGATATTCCCCCGGTTTCGTCGTGTAGTGTGATGAAGGTCAGGCACATGCTAATTTAAGTAGGGTAGGTATAGTTCCTAGAACCAAGGATTTTTTAGAAGCTTGGTTTCCAAGGATCACCGCGGCTGAAACCATGGTAGATGTATGTGTCAGATTCCTGATCTAAGGCCAGAAACAAGGGAGAACCCAGAACTGCCTTGTTTGGCACTGAAATCCCCCAACAATATCAAACGATAAAAAAATCCATTCGGTTTTCCTTCTTTATGAATAAATGGGTGAAATAATTAACTTTCTTTTGTAAAGTTTATTTGCTTTTGAATTATAATTAACGTCAACTGTTAGCTGATTTCAGGATTTTTGGGATATAGGCCTTTTATTCCCATCGAATCTACAATTGGCCAGAAAACATTGAGAGATCTGGAAGCATCTTTTGGGGACCAGGCTCAGCATATGGAGGCGCTGGGGTCACCCCAAACGAATTTAAATTGACTGCTGTGGTCCACGCCAATTTCGAACCGATGCAACGAGGGGTGATCCGTCCTTAACCCGCCATTGGCTGGGGTGGGGGCGAAAAACGCCCCCCAGGAATTTTCACAGTAACTCACAAACGAACAGCGCTATCAACGCCAAACTTCAGGTACAGTTGCCGGCAGATATATCGATTCCCCCTGGCTGGCTGCCTGACGAACACTGGAGCGGTAGGCTGTGCCGCGTCACACCTCGGGTCGCGGCACAGCCTACCGCTCCAGTGCATTCTAACCACCACAGTGACACGGCGAGTTACGTTTATGAAGCGTATATATTTATGAAAAACGCACGACCATCTGACGTAAATATATAT
>VOPJ01011188.1:217501-417440 GCA_014673585.1 Semibalanus balanoides
ATTACCCAATGCAGAGCTAAATTTCGATCAAACTGGCTAATATTATAATTATGACTAGATAGAAAAGTTTGAATAACAAAATATGCTAACGTCCCTAAAAATTTACATTGGTCGACGAAGGGAACTAACTTCCATATTGTTTACAGCGGGTGGAATCTACAATTTTGGCAAAACAGCATCGGTAAAATTGTGACGGTGGTCAAAATTTCAGGGGTGGCAATGCCACCCCTGTGTCACGGCAGGGGTGGCAGTCTGCCACCCCTGCCCCTATGGTGGCGCCGCCACTGCCGCCTATCCTTTAAAGGAAATTGTTCACATTTTTTTTTGAAACACGATTTGACTATATTTTTGAAATACAATTTTTTCATAATGTCAAAAATATCCATACATCGCGCCGATTCAGGACAGAAGGACGTACATTATTAATTGTATCAAAACTATATGCGTACTCTCCGCAACGTCAAACGTGGCTCAGCCGTTCTTCTATAGCCTTGGCTCAGCCAATCAGATATTCGAAAGTTGTCGCGTAAGATTACTGTATAGCCTCTGCCCAGGTGTAGAAGGCCCACATTCTTGACATTCTTTATTTTTGGCCCACATTGCTTCGAGAACAAGTCAAATATATTCGGCTGGAGAGCCCTTTCAGCCCAGAAAATTTGCAGTTCGGGTTTTTTCAACACGGGCTACAAAACTGCTATCTTAGTTCTAAGGCCATGTTGAAGGTGAACTATTTCCTTTAAAAGCAGCCAATGAAAAGGGTGAGCCTATGCGTCAATATATCAATTTAAAGCTCTTACAAAGGCCTTACAACCTTTACCTTACTAATGCGGCTCTTACTAATGCGGCTAATGCGGTTTGAATGCACATATGGTTAATGGTCCTTTCTTTAATTTGCCGTCAAACATACGCTAGAGGAGAATTTAAGCCAGACCTTAGTGTGTACCTTAGCAACTGCGGACCCCTGTACGTGGGTAGGCTATATTTGTCCAGTACCAAGGTGGAAAGGTCATGTTTGATGGTATCACAAGTTAATGGTGTTGCCACGCATAGGCGTAGGAGCCGGGGGGGGGGGGGGGGGAAACTGTCCTCCTCAATTCACTTTTTGAGCGGGAGAGGGGATGGGGGTCAATAATACTATTATAGATTGTGCAGGCCCTTAAGCCCCAATCATCATCAATACCAGGGGGGGGGGGCAATACCCCCAACTTTTGAGTCTTAATACCTGGTCCAAAACTACGAGGCATACCTCACGACCACCTGGGGACGGGTCGGATGCGATCCCCATCGGTTTTTCCTAAATAACTTCCGAAGCGTTGCAGATATAGATGTAAAACTTGGTATACCTTCGCGTACACCAATTTTACGTTATCTATGAAAAATAGCGGTTGCGTCAAACAAAATGACATATACTAATTTAAGTGACGTCAGTAGATACATAGCATTTTTGGTCGAAAATAGCTAAATGTTGGAGAAATCGCAAATTATCTAGTTTGTAAGCAAATAGCAAAAAAAGCAAACGCTAAAACACGTGAAATGACAAGTTCTACAAAATGGTTATCTCGGATTTGCCCAAAAATGTTTGTTGAACCCAAAATTGTCAAAAACGTTTTTTTTAACAAGATTGACTATATCTTTTGCCCCCCAACTTCAAATGAGTTCCTACGCCCCTGTACGCCACACTTTCCAAATTTGCAGCGACAAATCCAAGAGCTCGTGTTATATAATATGGGACAATATAAGGGAAAACTGCAAAATACCGAGGACTATATGCCCGGAACCCTTGTGTCCCCATTGATGGCAACGTCCATGTCACAAGCCGATTTTTGAATAGTTTAACACCAGTAAGACGCCTTTAACGGCGAAGGACGAGCGAGTCCGAATAAATCCGCTTCAATTTATCTCCCGCCCAACGGAGGTTCGCTTGTGCAGAGCATGCTTTTGAATTATTTTCGCTATGTGTTGTTTCTTGCTCCGTCGCTAATAGATCCGAACAAATCGATACTTTGAACTAAATTAAGGTTCTGCAGCGTATATTTTATTTGCAGTTATAAGCTTCAATGTTGTAGCAAAAATCATTTTGGGTGGGTATTAGATGGATTTGGATTGCGCTTTTAACAGCTGCATAGTCTTTTTTAATCGCTTAGCACCCTTTGGTTTTGATGCTACGGTGGTGTAATGAAGGAAATATTATAAAATAGCATCAATGCAAATATACAGGCCGGAATTTCAACAGCGAAATACTGCATACAAATATAAATTTATGCATATTTTAGAAACGCGTACACATTGGCCTAACAACATTGGTGTTTGTTTCCATCGCTTTCACGTCTCAATAGGTGCTTGAGCACATGATTTAAATTGTGAAGACGTCAATCAAAAACTATGAAATTTTGCGCTTTTATAGGCCAGTAACTTTGCACGTACCGACGCGCGCTGATCGACACATAGTGCATAGCCGGGCGGATCGTTTCCTCTACGCATCTGTGTTGACCCGTGTCCTTTGCGCACTTTTGGTTGCCGAGATCTATAGGTCCGGTATTGCAAACGATTTTTGTAAGGTATTTTTTGTGACCGGAAACAGGGGTGCACGTTCGCACGTGCAGTGATGGACCCAGAGTTTTAGACCTGTGCAACCATGCCAGTGTTGTGGTTCCAGACCACACAAAGCTTTTCCTAATTTAGCTTTATAGGTCCAGCCGTTCCTCAGCTAAAACAGCAGGATAATACTTTCTGACACCCCCTGACGCGCACGTGTCACGCGCCATGCTGACCCCTTAACTGAGAAAAAACATGTCAACATCATAAATTCATTTGCATGGGTCTAATCAGATGGCGCAGACCGCTTTTATCAATCGGATGCGTGTTCAAAAGTATAAGCTTAGACCGGCGTCGCGGCTGGCTCGGCCGGGCCCGAGACCGGGTCGGCCGCTGATATTTGATAAAAAAGTTCCGGTATCAATGAGGACTCGTCTTTGCGCTTCGCGCTCGCTCGTAATTGACCCGTCTGAAAACGTCGCATCGATCAAGAAGCGATCATTTTTGTTAGCAGGACTTGAGGTCCGGGTTCCAGTTCTATGCAGCTGATCAGTTCTTTTATCTTAAGCGTCTAGCTTTGGCGTGACGGCGGCCTCGGACCATCTGCCGACCTCATCTCCATCGGGCTCCTTATCACGTGAATTCCCCATTAGTTTATTTACATTATCGTCCAGGTGCATGCAGCCCATTGCAGACGATGTTATATCAGTTATAAAATGACCCATCTCAACGATGTGAAGTGTAATATTGATCACCGAAATGGATTATGTGAAACTTTTTTAGTTTACAGATTATCGCAAGAAACGTTCAAAGAAAGTTATACTGGTCGATAAAAATGGGCATACATGAAAATATGTCCAGTGCTAATGTTATTCCTTCTCCCTGTATTTTAAGCATAGGTAAAGTAGGTACAGTGTTAAAGGAAGTGTGCCTACTCTTTTGAAATGTCAAACATATTTTCTTACGGTAAGAAGCTATTGGTTTGATTTTTTGATACGATACAAATTACAATTCACGTTTGGTGCCCCTTTAGTTGAATTTTTACTTATAT
The DNA here is from genome assembly GCA_014673585.1 of Semibalanus balanoides. Lineage (NCBI taxonomy): Eukaryota > Metazoa > Arthropoda > Thecostraca > Balanomorpha > Balanidae > Semibalanus > Semibalanus balanoides. The sequence continues at coordinate 221,088 of VOPJ01011188.1, forward strand.
TCTGTTTTGCATATTGTTTTGCTTCGAAATCCAAAATCGATCGCCACTATAAACAGAGTAAAGAAGATGTTATCCTAGACACACCTTAGACAATAAACCCCATACATACAAGCAATGTAAAATTGTTACCAAGGCTCTGTTCGGCAGCTGCTATTAGCGCGCACAAGCTGTTTCTTTATTGGCCAGGCCAGCCCAGCGCCCAGCGCTATGCTAGCGTTATAATATATAGGGCAATGTTTTCTACTTGCGAAAGCCTCCGGCTAATACCGATAATTTTGTGATGCCATACCACGGTCCCAGACCGTGGAAGAACGTGTACCTTGTATGTCATTTGTCTATTACCCTGCACAGTCACATTCAGTTCAAGAGTTACTGCATTCGTGACCACCTGAATTATGCTCTCAGCGCATGAAACACATAGATATATGGTTCTTACCGCGTGATACTCAACCTGTCAAGGAACAAACTGCGAAAGATGTTTACTGTCCATCTATTTAGCTACAAACGTTCAGTGTCACCCCCAGCATCGTGACAAAATCACAGGTAGCCCAAACACGCCCACAAATATCGCGCGTCATCTCCACTATAGCCTCTGCTACACAGGTCTGGAAATAAATAACATAATGCTCTCTTTCTCTCTCTCTCTCTCTCTCTCTCTCTCTCTCTCTCTCTCTCTCTCTCTCGGCGTCGTGCCGTACGTCTCTGCCGGACTGCCGCCACTGCTACCGGGCCAGCTCCTGCGCCGCCACCGGCACACAAGCACAACGTAGAAAAGGCGTCAGGTAAAATCAGTCTGTCCACCCTCGGGTAATATCGCTCCCCTCCGGCGCGGCCCTGCGGACCACACTGGACCCACAAATGGCACTACACGGCCTCCGCCTGACGCCGGCCGGCTCCCGCGGTCCCTCTGAACGGCGCTGCTCAACAGCGTCCTGACCTCAACCTCGCGGTCGCATCATCACAGCGGCGCTGCACAGCGTCCGTCCGATGCTCTGACTCGCACATGGAATACACTGAGAGGCGCGCCGACCGCGTGCCGTATTGCTGGTATCACTGCCGCCGCGCTGAGCCACTACCGGTACGCAAACGACTCGCGCGGCCCACTCACGGCGCGTACCGGCGCAGAAAGCGGCGCCGCAGTCGCTTCCTGGCTGACTTCCTGCTGCGTCTCCGGCCAGGGGGATGGAGCGCCAAGTTGGACCAGTCGTCGGCCAGGGCCGGGTACGCCGGCAGCGGGTGGACGTCAGTCGGGGTGACGCCTGGCACCGCTCCTGTCTCCAGCAGCTGACGGCGCTCAGCTGCCGTCCAGCTGGCTGCGGTCGGCAGCTGCGCCGCCACCAGCCGCTGCTCGTGCTGCCAGCGGGCCGGCGCGGCCGCCGCGCGCGCCGCCGTCAGCAGCGTCTTACGCAGCTGGCTGGCGGCCGTGGCGTCTCCGGCGCCGTAGTGGACGTGCACGGCGGCGGCGGGAAGCACCAGCTGCAGCTGGTCGCCGGCCCAGCTGAGGTTGTAGCGGCCGAGCCGCTCCAGCTGCTCGGTGTCCGGCTGGCGGCGTGCCTCCGGCCGCAGGAAGTGCAGCTGCTGACGGCCGGCGGCGTCCACCAGCCGCACGTCCAGCAGCCGGCTGCCGTTCAGCACGCTGAGAGCCACGTCCTGCAGCACGCCTGCCGGGCCGACCTGGCGGAGCGCGGCACGACCGCTCCCCTGCGACAGCAGCAGACCGTCACCGAGGGGTGGCCCGACGGCGGCGAGACGCGGCACCAGCGGCCAGCCACGGCCGCCGCCCAGCGACACCCTGCCCGCCACTGTCGCCTGGTCCGGGGCGGAGAAGGCGGCCCGCTGGCGGCGCTCCATGCAGGCCAGGCCGGAGATGAGCCGGGGGCCAGCTGGCAGCGACGGCAGGGCGAGAGACGGTGCCGGCACTGACGCCAGCCGCTGGGAGTACACGGAGCCCTGCATCCGGTCCAGGTCATAGCCGAACTCTGTCAGCCACGCGCGCAGATCTGCCGGCCGGGAGAGGGACACGTCACACATTGACTTCACAGGCGATCACAGCAGCGGTCTGATGGGCGGGCTGTGCGACGCGGGACACGCAGAGCACGCGTACACTCTCGGCCAGTGTTAAATGAGTTGTCACAGATTAGGTCGGTTCATTTCAAATCCATTTACCATGCGTTCAGATGGAATCTAAATAGCTATTTCCCCGAAGAGATGTATTGATTCCACTTCACCTTAAAATATTCCAATGTACGCTAAACAATTGTATTATATAGCACTCGTTGAGAAATTAAAATTAAATTCTCAATTGAATACCTTGCAACTAAGTACGGCAACTAAAAATGGCTTTGAGTGCGATTTCTGGTATTGGTGCACACTGCACACTCAAAGGTTTACCTTTGTTCATAGAACAGTGTTTGCTAGACTAAATAATTTGTCATGTAAATTGTGCTGAACAAGGTAACAATATGAGATGGATCAGGTGGCTCTGTCAGCCCCACTGCAAACCCAAGGAGCAGTTAGATGATAAATATAGGTACTGGTCGCCGGAAATGAGGCCGCAATAATGATTAGGCAAATGCATAAGCGCTTGAGCACACTGCCCTGGCACCTAGGGACCCAAATATTCGTTTCCAGAACAAAGGAAATTGTACTAATGAAAAGATTCAGAAGAATGCTATTGCTTACATAAACACATGCGTAAGAAGCATTGCACCCATGGGAAAAATTACATCAAACACGAAGGGCTTATACGTATAAATGATGTCATCTAATCGGAAACTCTGCGAAGCGTAGGAGCTTAAAACGTTATTCTCTTATATAACACAAATACAAATTATTTTCAACATTTTCTTGTACAATGAAGCCTCGTGCTAACATTATAGAGGGCGTAGGATGCCGTTAACTCGATGAGACAACAGGGAGAAGCGAGAGACAGCGGGGCAAACAGCGAACAGAGCATCAAGTGAGACCCCCGGGAAGACACTGAAAGACTGCGGTGAAGACTAGGAAGGGAACGGTGAGTGAGACGGGAAGGAGGGAGTGACGGGGAGGACGGGGAGACGGGAAGGCAGGTATCCAGGGAGACAGCGAGGAGATAAGTGAGAGAGGAACAGGAAGGGAGACAGCACAATGTTAATGATGAGACAGCGGTGAGACAATGAGCGAGTCATCAATAGAGCTGCTGCGTGTCGAGTCTGACCTGTGGGCGGCGGCCGGTGGACGTCGGCGCCGTTCACTGGGTTGTTGTCCATGAAGCGGTACAGGTGGAGGGCGGCCGGCGCGTGCAGCCGGCGCAGTGCTGCCTCCCAGCCGGGCGTCAAGTACTGCTGCAACCGCGGCTCGTACACCCGACCCTCGGGGTCCCAGAGCAGGCCCAGCTCCGGGTCTCGCACCCAGCCGTACAGACCGACGTCCAGCGGCAGCGCGGCGTTGGTGTCGCGGATGACGCGGCCCCACGGGTCGCGGCGCACCTCCTTCACCACGCTGCGGTGCGCGTTGAACAGCGCCAGCGGCGTGCCGCGCGTGTCGGTGGCCACGTAGTGGCGCTGGCCGGCCGTCTGCAGCGCGATCAGCTGGCCGCGGTGGCAGTAGAGGTAGGCGTCGGTGCGTCCCTGCAGCGGCCGGTGCGCGTGGCTCAGTCGCCGCGGGTGGTACGGGTCGGCGTACAGGAACTGCACCAGCTGTCCGTCGGAGGAGCGGCGCGCCGCCAGCCGGCCCTGCCAGTCGTACAGGTAGCCCACCTGCCGTCCCGCGGAGTCCACCACGTGGGTCAGCCGGCCGGCCGCGTCGTACGTCATCTTGCGACCACCGGCGGCAGTCAGGAAGCCGTTGGCGTCGTAGCGCACCTCGTCATCGCCGAGCTGCGTCATCCGGTCGGCTTGGTCGTAGCGCCGCTCGACGGCGGCCCCGCGCGCCGTCACCCGTTGGACGTTACCGCCGGCGTCGTAGTCGAACTTCCACGTCTCGTCGGCGGCGACGGAGGCTAGCCGGCCGTCGGCCGTGTAGTTGACGCGCATCTCGGACTCGTTGTTGCCGACGGTGGTGGTCTGGCGGCGGATACGGCCCGCCTCGTCGTAGGTCGTCTCCAGACGGAAGACGTCGTAGCCGTGCAGGTTGAGCACGGTCAGCTCGGGCTCGTTGAAGCCGCTGAGCATGGTGACCCTGCTGAAGGACTTGTCGCCGTCGTGGACGACCGAGCGGTTCGGGTGGCTGTAGTACATCTTGAGGTCGTCGACCTGCTCCAGCTGGCCCTGGGTGGAGGAGTATCGTAGCACCACCGGGGACAGCTCCGTGTCGCCCACCTCAGTGCTGATCTAAACAAGGAGGGGCGGTCACGGTCAGCGCAGTAGGGAGTGGGTGACATGGAGGACAGTGGTGGTGTGCAGCTACGGTCTACGGGCAAGGTGTAGTGATGATCAACGGAGTTTATTGGCAGCCGAGAGGAAATTACCGAGAGTACGGTTTGTTGTACGAAACTTGGCTAACTTTGCGTGCGGTGTAATGTAAATATGTGAAGTAACATGTTTTGTATATTGAAGTTATATGACGACTCTTGGAAGAGAAAGCTAATCACACCTGATTCTTGAAAGGTATTCACTAAAATCTGGTCTTTAAGTGACTTCGGACTACATGACGCTTAAATTGCTAGGAAACAAATACATTACAAAACCACAAATGTTGTGTCACACCACAATCGTCAATTGTGTCCTTAAGACCGGCAACACGAGCATGGTGTAATACTATCATTCATATACTCCTCACCACATATGTATCCACCCGATCCCACTGACACCAGCCCAAACACACCACCAGTGACACCACCTCCACCACCACCACACCGCTCACAGTCCAGTCCGCACGCTCACCTTCCTCAACCTGGCGTTCCCATCGTACTGATACTTGAACTTGGTATTATGCATGTCATCGCCGCGCTGGAACCTGTTGTCCTCCTTCTTCCTGAGGCCGGCGTGCAGCCTGAACTCCGTGACGGCGTCCAGCTCGGTGTCCTGCACGCTGACGGCCAGCAGGGCGCCGCCGTCCGGCTGGTAGCGGCGCAGTGTGTTCCCGGTACCCCACACTGTCTCCAGCAGGCGACCGGAGCTGTCGTGACGGTAGAGAAGCCGACGGCCGTCCGGCAGACGACGCTCCACGATCTGAGAGGACACGGCCAGGGCAGGCGCGTTACTGATGGATGCTGTTTTGACGTATAATCGTACATTATATGCAGTATCTACTACCTAAGTACGATGATGCGGCGGTCTATATGCTGCCCAGAAGCATCGGAACAGCTTGGAACTGTGTAAGGATTAACCGTGCTTTGAGATAATGCAAACGAAACGTGGAGTCAGACGGAATAGTCTGAGGATCACCTCTGCCGCCGTAAGGAAGAAAGCCGTGCCCTGATGTCTTTTTACTTTTTGGTATCATTAAAAATATCTTCGCTAGACGCGTCTGATGGACCTAACCATATATTTGTGAAATAACTCAAAATGTTTTATATATATATATATATAAATATATATATACGAATAATATATATATATATATATTATTTAATATATATATATATATATATTATATATATATATTATATATATATATATAATTTATATGTGTATGCAAAATGTGTGCTGGTAAAAAGGTCTTAGCTTCATTTTGGCTACGATTTCGGTCAGGAAAAATGTCATAAGTGTGTTTTCAGTCAGGAATAAAGCCGTTACTCGCCAAAACATCCAAATTACGTCTTTCTTCCTGGCGGGCACTTAGCCGGAGAGAGAGGCATTTTCGTCGCAAAAGCCGTACCTTACGGCTGAGGAATTTAACCGAGGAACTTAATCCCGAACTGAGGCATTTAATTACCATCGATCGGGTGGAGCTTACACTGTCGACGGCACGACGCAGGGTGCTGTCACTTACTACAGCTGGGGCATTCCATGACAGATCGACCAAGGCATTACACCCTACATCTCAGATTTCGATTAAACTGAGTTATGGGTTATCTTGCGGCCGTTGATTCACGCTGCTGAAATTTTCAGCACCATCCGTCAAATGGTTTTTTGAGTTATAGGGCCTCAGGCATTATTCGATTATTGCTCAAACTTTAATTTCAGGCGCGGCATATTTCCCATATAAATTATATGAGCCAGTCAAACCTATATATGATAAGAATCACAATAAGCCATATATTTATGTTGATAAAATGTTTTTTTAAAATTCCAAAATTTTGAAATTTTGAAACGCGATTTTAGTAAAAAACAGTTTTTTGTTAATGTGCCACAAAAATCATAAGGCATTTTTTCTGCAGCATTGACTTTCAATATATGAGCCTTCGATGGTAAAAATATTTGAAGAACTTTTTCTCTAATATTTTATTTATATTTTTTGAATAGTAAAAATGCAAGAAGTCCCATGGTCATCTCGATAATAACATTGCACCGTAAAAGTGCTAAAGAACGTAACTGAACAGCACTATATTTGCCTCACTGCAGCTGTATGGTAAATGGATGCATAACATGACCCCTGGCAGGCTGCTCCTTGACCTCAAGGTTACAAAAAAAACATTATTTTACTTAAAATTTCATTTCAAAATTTTAAAATTTTGGAATTTTTAAAAAGTGTTATCTCAAATTAATCTATAATTTGTGATGATTGTTATGATATATAGGTTTATATGACTCATATTATTTAGATGGGAGATGCTGCACACTGAAAACAATCGAGGTTTACGCAACACCGTAAAGTTGCCTAAAGGCTATAACTTTAAAACCATTAAAACAACGGGGCAGACAATTTAACAGCGTTGAGGCTACGGCCCAGATAACCCGCCAAAACATATTTCCTCAAACTATGAGAAATGGAGTGTTATGGTCGATCTGACATTGGCTTGCACCGGGTACCTCAAGTCACGTGACCCTTGAAGTCAGGAGCAACCTGCATGGGTCAGTTATGCATTCATCAAATGCAGCTCGCGTGACCAAAATATAATGCTGTACAGATAAGCTCTCCAACACACTTACGTGCAAAGTTAAAATCAAAGTGCAAAGTTATCTATCAAATACGTGCTGGTGACCATTATTTGTTCTAAATCAAATCAAATTAAAATATTTAGAGAAAAAGTCTATCTCCAATAATATTTACTTTATCGATGGCATATATATTTAAAGCTTAATGCTGACATTGAAAACATTCCATAAATTTGTAGTGGCCACAGTTATTTCAAAACGCTTGATTTTACGTAAAATCACGTTTGAAAAAATTTTCAAAATTTTAGGAATTTTCGAAAAATGTTATATCACATTAATCTATGTTTATTGGTGATTCTAAGATAGTATAGATATATGACTCCCATATTTTAACATGGAGATATCTCCCTCTTGACAATTTTAAAGGTTTGAGCAAAATCGAATAATGCCGGAGGCTATAACCCAAAAACCGTTTGTTGGACGAGGCTGAAAATGCCACAGCTTGAATCTACGGCTCAGATAACCCTTTAGATACAGTTTTATTGAAATCTGAGATACATGGTGTTATTTCGAGATTTTTTTGGTCGATCTGTCATGGAATGCCCCAGCTGTACTTCTCAACATATTATTTAGCATTAACCGCGACCTGATATAGGAATCCGAAAACAATATCATATCGTGGACGATGTGGCGCTCTGGAGCACTACTAGATGCGTCAGCAACAGAGGCATTAAGCTACCAGAAACAGTATTGCGGCTAGAAGCACATTTATGAATTAAGCGCGTTAAGACGCACCTGTGCTGTGAATGTGATGGCATATCAAATAATTTACCTGTGTATCGTGTGCACATGTCGGGCTTGGAAAACGTCTTTTGCTTCTCTTGAACAATTTTGTTCGACTTAAAAACACCGATATATGGCTTTCTTCCTTACGGCGGCAGACCTACTGTTAAATGTAATTATCGGTAATTGGTGGGTATCTGCTTGCCGTCACGGGGATTCCCTGCAGGTGGTTCCTGCCGGTGAAATGTGGTGAAATGTTCCGGCCAGCCCAATCCCGATAACAATAATGTTTATCGATCTGCAGCGTACCACCAGCACTCTATCATTAGGCGGACGTTGCACCAGGCACTGCAGTATCGACTGCCTCCCTGTGATTCCCCGCCGTGTCGATGTCGACTGTTGCTGCGCTGCCTGCAGTGCTGCCTGCAGTGCGCCGTACCTGCATCCTGTCGTTGAGCAGAACGGTGTAGGGTCGCTCTGAGCCAGGCCAGCTGTACGTGAGGCGCACCAGGCCGAACTCGGTCTGTACGGCCCAGGCGTGCCGGCCGCCGCCCGGCACCGTCACCGCCTCCACCGCGCCGGCCGCCGCCATGTGTAGACGGTACTGGGCGCCGGACGGCAGCACTACAGCCGATGGCTGCCGAGTGGGAACAGATGACGTCAGAGGTGTACAGGGTACATAGGACCGGTCACAGGTGTACGGGGTACACAGGACCGGTCACAGGTGTACGGGGTACACAGGACCGGTCACAGGTGTACGGGGTACAATGGACAGTCACAGGAGAGTGATAGTACGGGGTACACAGGATATTCACAGTACGGGGTACACAGGACAGTGACAGTACGGGGTACACTTGACAGTCACAACTCAGGGCACGCCGTATTCACCCTGCCACCGGTCACAGAAGTCACGAGAAATGTCACATGGGCGCAGGACAACAGGCAGCTAAAACATTGCAATGTCGTTGGCTGGATTGGTGCATATTCCGGATAAACAGGTCTGCGACTTAATTGGCATTTTCGACGGTGGTGTCGTCACGTAAATGGATGAACGCGATATCGTCATTAAGAGCGATTATCTTACTAAACGCTGCAGGGCGGAATTGATGGCGTTATTAGCTTCATTTCTTAGGCGGACAGCGCTGACGCTTTCTGCACATGTCAGTCCAATCAATCGTATGCATCGGCATTCAAGTAATTACAGCTGGGTTATCCCTGTTCTAGAGCCCAATCGAGCCCCAGGCTCTTACATAATTGCAATCATGCTAGTGAGGCTTGGTCTTCGCCTTGAGATCTGTAGCAAAATATTTTTCTGAACCTACCATCTCGGTAAAAGTGCATCCCACTTAGACACATCATTCAATGCCTTATTCTTTGAAACGTTGAAAGCATTGTCACCAGGGCAAATTAAATTTCATTGTTTTAACTGGCAGCGCCGAACAATGAGAAGTTCCGGTTCTCTACCATCCTAAATTTGTCCCCATCGTCCGTTACGTTAACTGTGAATGGATGGATCGGACCGCTCGGAGAAGCTATGGGTCTCCGGTGGACATTATCTCTTTCAATGATGCCGTGGGACAGGCCTGTTACCAGCCGCTACTGGGACTTATGAGGTGCAAAAGTCCCACACTCTTGATCTATTGCCAGCGGTGCCCGGTATCACACAGCCAGGGGGCCGACGATTCCGCTTTACAGGGAATTGTTTACCTTTAGGCTTTAACATAGTGTTTTGAACTGAAATAGCATGTTTGAAGAGCAGATCGAAAAAATGACGTAATTGACCAAGGGAAAGAAACAGTCGAAAACGCCTGAAGTGAATTACCATTTAGTTCTCATTGAACCCAACCAAGAACAGCAATACAATGCATTACTATTGCAGAATCAGCCATCATTGCGAAACATTTTATCGAGATTAAGCCACGCAGTGACGCGATAACCAGAAATAGCCGGTGTGATCTGATCTGAGTATTCGCCATGCTCGCTTTTGTCTGAGCGACCCGCGTATCATTCATGCGACTCGTGTGAGGTATTACCTGTGTGCTGGTTGGCTGACTGAAGCGGTACAGCAGTTTGGAGCGGTCGGGAGCCTCTGTGTGCGTTTTTTACCATGTGATGCTGGTGGCTGGGCTGAAGCTTACAGCATTTGGAGCTGGTCCGGGAGCCTCTGTGTTGGTTTTACCTGTGTGCTGGTTGGCTTGGCTGAACGGTACAGCCAGTTTTGGAGCGCGTCCGGGAGCCTCTGTGTGGTATTAACCTGGGTGGCTGCGTCGGCTGCTGAAGCTGATCAACAAGCAGTTTTGTGAGCGGTCTCCGGGTAGCTCGGTGTGTATTACCTGTGTGCTGGTTGGCTCGACTAAGCGCTTCAGCAGTTTGGAGCGTCCGGGACAGCCTCTGGTTTGATATTACCTTGTGTGCTGGTTGGCCTGACTGAAGCGGAATGTACGCAGCAGTTTGGAGCGGTCCGGGAGCCTCTGTTGGTTTTACCTTGTGTGCTGGTCGGCTGGCTGAAGCTGTACAGCCAGTTTGGAGCGTCCGGAGGCCTCTGGTGGTATACCTGTGTGCTGGTGGCTGACTAAGCAGGTTACAGCAGTTTGGAGCGGTCCGGGAGCCTCTTGTGTGATCATTACCTGTGTGCTGGTTAGGCTGACTGAAGCGGTACAGCAGTTGGAGCGGTTCCGGAGCCTCTGTGTGGTTACCTGTGGGTGTGCTGGTTGGCCAACTGAAGCGGTACAGCAGTTTGGAGCGGTCGGGAGCCCTCGATGATGTGGTTTTACCTGTGTGCTGGTTGGCTGACTGAAGCTGGTACAGCAGTTTGTGCGTGTCCGGGAGCCTCATGTGTGGTTTTTACCTGTGTGCTGTGTTGGCCAACTGAAGCGGTTACAGCAGTTTGGAGCGGTCCGGGAGCCTCTTGTGTGTTTTACCTGCTGTGCTGGTTTGGCTGACTGAAGCGGTTACAGCAGTTTGAGCGGTCAAAACGGGCGGGTGTTACTCGTCAGACGACCGACCCGGTCATAGGCGTACGACTCGGAGCGGCCACCCCGCCGCCACCGTCTCAGCCGGCCGAACTGGTCATACTCGAGCTCCACGTCTGCCGAACACACAGCACAGCACAGCATAAGGGACATGTCAGCGAAGAATGCACACAACTCACAGCCCTTATGTCAGTGGAAAACGGGCATGTATACGCTCTTACTGGACATGGCAGGACAGGACTGTCACCCCAGTGTGTGCAGAAAAACAGTTCGGTATAGCGCTACGCTGGGACAAACCAGGCTTGTCATTATGCTTAACTTCTCAACAATTTATTCCAAGATTTGCACGTGTCGCCTGCACGGCTTTGCGGTTATATTAAGCTCTAAACTATCATCATTACAGATTTCTGACGAGACTGCACCCACGGACTAGCGTGGTTTACCGGTGTGCGGCCCTCACCAAGGAAGTATCCGTGCGCGCGCCAGGCGGTGGGCCGTCCCATCCGGTCGTAGCTGGCGTCCAGGATGGTGACGTCATCGGCAGTGCGTACCGTCTGTCGCTCGGCTTTCAGGTCGTACTCCAGGGTCAGCTGGATATCGCTGTTCACCTTCAGGTTCCGACCCACCTGACGGACGGTACCGGGCAGACAGGGTGAGTCCGGGGTCGGTAACGAATACAGAGCCACGGCCAGGGTATGTGATGGGCGTCTGTGTTGCGTGGTCATGTTCCTTTGATGTAGACTGAATACATTAAGCCACTGTGTGGGCAGCCACTGTGTGTCAAAATAACACACAGATTGTAGCAGAAACCAGTTTAGCAATCAGATTGTCTTCTGGTCGGAGATTCTTGATTAATGGTATACTATTCCCCGCTGGTGGGTCGACCCCCGTTTGCACGCTCGCCCCTGCTGTCTCTGACCTCACTGGCAGCCGTCTCACCTTCGCCACCCTCCTGCCGCGTCCCCTGCCCTGTTTCTCGGTGAAGTAGAGCCACTCGAAGTTGTTGACTGTGTCGCCGGCCACCTCGAGCCGCTGGCTGGCGGGCGCCTGCAGACGCTGGTCCAGCTCGGCTCCGTCCTCACCCAGCGGCGGGTACGGCACCGCCTTCGTCACCGTGGCGTGACCCCAGGGCGTGTCATGTGCTCCAGGTCACCACCAGAGGAGACGGACGTCACCCACGTGCCAGAACCTGACGGTGGGAAGAGAAGCGGTCAAACTGGGCCCGGCAATATGATGGTATCATCGTAAAATCGCTGTACTTATAAGGTGTGCGCTGTGCGGTGTGTAATTAGTATTGTTCACTGAAAGAAAATATGTAATTAAATACACAGTTTAGGCTTTTTACAGCAGATCGTCGGATCATGTGTAACTCTTTTGGCGGCGGGGCAAGTAATACAGATGGACATGGTCATGATCGCACGAAACATGACAAGCCCCAGCGACCAATCTCACAAACTGAAAAAAGCCATGGCCAAAAGCGACACTGCAGTATCCAAACTCGCCCAGCCGTAGTCTACACAGGCCGCCCCCAGCAGCCGGTCCCCGCCTGACGTCACGTCACGCCCCGCCTGACGTCACGTCACGCCCCGTCACGCACCGTTGACCATGGTGACGGTGTTGCGCTGGATGAGCAGCGTCTCTGCCGGCACGCCGTCCCTCGTCACGGCCACCGAGGCGCCCTGCTTGCTGAGGTCGAACGCGAGCCGCACCGTGCGCCCGCTGGGCGTGGTGTGGCTGATCAGACGGCCGTACTGGTCGTAGTCGTACACGGTGCTGCGGCCGGCAGCGTCGTAACGCGCCCCCATCAGACCTGACGCGAGCGCTGGGTGTCAGCTCTCAGGTGGGCGGTGGTTAGGTCTCAGGTGGGCAGTGGTTAGGTCTCAGGTGGGCAGTGGTTAGGTCTCAGGTTGGCAGCAGGTGGTTAGTTCTCAGGTGGGCGTTGGTTAGGTCTCAGGTGGGCAGTGGTTAGGTCTCAGTTGTTGGCAGTGGTTAGGTCTCAGGTGGGCAGTGGTTAGATCTCAGGTGGGCAGTGGTTAGGTCTCAGGTGGAGACCAGTAGTGTTAGGTATAGAGGGCGGCAAGGTACAGCAGACAGTATGCAGTAGAGGGCAGTGTTGACGTATATGGAAGGCAGCATTGGCTGGCTCGCCTGCACCAGTAGACATAGCGTTCGAGATTATATGTATACATTTTAAAATAGCCATGTAAGACACGATTCAACAATCAATTGATATACAATTGGTTAAATTAAAAATTAACAATAATGAATAATCGGTGAAGTATGCATAGGTCCTCTGAAAACGTCTCGATCGAGTATCAGCTTCTGCACCCACCGGAGATGTCGAGGTACTCGAAGCTGGTGTTGAAGCGGTCCGGGGTGATGAACTGTTGCAGCTGGCCGCTGCTCGGTGACATGATCACCTCGCACTTCTGACCCAGCGGGTTGTCGATCGAGGTCACCTGCAGGTCACCAGGGTCACCGACGGCGTCAGTTGTGTCGCAACTCGCACACTGATATAGTTGCATCGACATCGTACAACATCGTGTGCTTGTTCGGGGTCGTGGTCGTCGGTCGGGCAATGCAGTCCCACCTGTATTTGTATAACAGTCGTAGAGCAATCCACATATTGCGTGGCGATTACAGCTCAGAGTCAGGTAAAGTCATGCAGGTACAAATCAAGCGAACACTCATGCCATTCACACTTAAAAATACGACGCAATCACCCGCGACCACACGCAGTATCTCCGCAGTCAACATCGGTGTGTAGCGTCACTACTTGTGTTTTAACACTCACTACATGAGTGTTAAAACACGCTGTGTCTGCTATTCCCGGTCAGCGACCAGCCATCCATGTGTCAAACAATGTCGCGACCGAATCTGTCTCTAAAAGGACTCATTCGAAGGATGAGTCCTTGACTCAAGTCTCATGCCAGTGAACCTTAAATACGTTTTGTTATATTGAATTTAAAACATGGGCAATGCCCACAATATGACATATTTTACGATTTGACAAACATTTGCGCGACAATGTCATTCCAATGTTCTAGTAGTAGCCGATTTCACGATTTATATATTAACACGACGAATCCACCCTCACCAACTCCTGTTCGTCATCCCCACCTGGTACGAGTAGTCTCTCAGGAAGGACACCTTGTTTCCGATGGCGTCCGTCACCGAACTCAGCCTTCCGTTGCTCGCGTTCAAGTTGTAGGTGAACTTGTAGAGCGTGCTGCGAGTCACGATGTTGCGTGTCTCCGTGTGCTGGCCGAACCGGTTGAAGATGTACGTGTGTCCCGCCTCCGGCGCGTGGATGTGGTAGCTGCCGCGCTGGTCGGCGGCCGGCAGCGGTGCAGACACCGTCCGCAGCCGGTAGTTGGCCTGATCGGAGATGTGCACGGCGCCGTCCGGCGTCACCGCCAGCGCTGAGATGCCGCCGAGCAGGGCGTCCGACGCCAGCACGTGCTCCTCGTCGAAACAACGGCAGTCCTCCTCGCGGCAGTTGCACTTTGGTTCGCCGCCGGCCAGCGGCTGCATGGTGCCGTCCGTCTGGATCACGCGCACCCGGTTCACGCGCTGACTGTCGCTCTCGGCCACCAGCAGGTCACCGCCCGGCGAGAAGGCCAGGCTCTGCGGGGAGACGAGCGTCGTCTGCGCGGCCAGCTCCGGTGGTGTGCGCTGCCAGCGGGAGGTGCACTGCAGCGGCTTCCCGGCCACCAGACGGACACGGTAGTCCGAGGTCAGCTGGAACACCTGCGGCGAGGAGGAAGCAGGTCAGAGGTCAGCTGCAACAACTGCTGCAGGGGAGAGGGGAGAGTCAGAGGCCAGCTGCAGGGAAGGTCAGGGGAGTTAGAGGCCAGCTACAGGGGAGGGCAGGGGGGGGTCAGGGGGGGGGGGGGGGGGGGTCAGTTGAGGTCAAAAGAAGGATGAAAGAATGATGACAACCTGCTGCAAAGTTGCGTAAACATTGCATTTTGCAATGCATGTTGTAAAATAGCAGAAGGATGGCACTGCTGTACCAAAACAATAATTTGCTTGCAGTCCGCTCAAGGTTTAGGTGCAAAACACATTTTTAATATTTGATCGTGTGTTAACATGTTAACGATATATTACGTAGTGTCAAAGGTGTTCTTGACACTGATCTTGTTTTTACATTGATAGCAATTCCATGACTGCTCAAGAGCCAATGAGGCTTGAAGACGACACGCTCTTGCAACTCCCCAAATCCATATTTAATTCACCAAGTTAATATATTCTTGTCTTGACGTAGTTCGATAAGCATCCTATCAAAAGTATCATTATTATCAAAAGGATCATAGGCCCTATTGCGATTCGCCACCGTAATGGTATTTCCGCGTGAAATACATTAATAAAACAAATGCGCTCAATGCCACGTCACTGGTTGGCTGACGCGTTGCTATATTTCTACACCCGCAGCCAGGCCATCTTTGTTTACAAACAGTTTCATGCAGTAGTTTTGTGTGGTTTCCCGGGTTTGGGACGGACTACCGCGAATGTTTCCTGCTATTGAGTGTTAAAAGTAAAACTTAAATCGTTGAAATTGTTTGTCCTGGAGATTCATTTAATTCATTCATTTCATGGGGACTGGATGGGGAAAAACGAAGTAAAAAGGTGGAACTGTTTCGCTTTCTGTACACGAGTCCGTCTCGTTGTTTGATACTCATGGTATGGTATTTAAAAAATGTGTCGGTTAGCGAAATACAATGTAAGAAACTCAGAAGCATGACAACATTGAATAAGTATGCAGCCACAGGGGAATATATTTACTTAAAACAAGACCCGTATAATTGTCGGTGTGGTGCAGACTGGCATCTACCAACGAAACAGCCAACTACTCCCGGCCCTTACCATATGGTCGTCGATGAAGTGCAGACTGCCATCTAGCGGTGAGACGGCCAGCTCGGTGGGCCAGCGGAGTTGAACCTGCTCGCGGCTCAGTGTACCGATGCACGGGAACGGTCTCCAGTGCGACTTGTGCAGGTTGTTGCCGACCAGCGTACTGATTATTTGGTAGGGGTCCACCATACGGATGTTGGTGCCGTCAGCGAAGAACAGGCTGCCGTCGGCGCCGACCACGATACCTGCGACACAGCCGTTCAGAGTGAGACGTTGGGAGGGCGGCGTGAATGTGAAGCTGCATTTTTTTGCAAATATTTACTGCCGGTGCGAACTGAAAGCATTAGTTTCATGAACTGGTTTGATCATTTATTTATTTCACATCACGTCTCATCACTATCGTGGTTTTTTCATGAGAACAAAGCTCTACACGATAAGACCTGCACAAATGGTAAGCAATAGAACAACGCACGATCACCACAACCAAACATTTCCACAGACACACAAGACGGTCCACAGTCCGAGTCTAACGTCCCTGTAAACTTGTCAGGTTGGTCCTTCAGCGATCGGCTTTGACCCTTCCCGCCACATGCGCGGCCAGTGCGTTGTATGCAGTTGGCGGCTCTGCTACATGAACTGCGCCCTACCGGTTTCAGTTTTGATTTGACGGCAGTCGTACACACTGCCGCTCACTCGCTCGTGGTTAACTCCTGTCATGACCTGCCTGGTTGGCCGTTATCGATCTGGCGATTGTGACTGGTCGCCAGTGGCCAGTGCTTGACACAGCAGACAGGATGCAGCGATTACGTACACAAGTTGTGACGGGACAGCCATCCCAACTGCGAAAGCACGTCACTGATGTGGTCATATTTTCGACGGCCAGATATTCATCGAGCACAGAAGGCACCTTCTTGAATGCGGTCATGGACTGTTAGAAGCACTGCCGTTAAACGGGAAGAACAATAATTCGTATGATTGAAAGAGACTAATCCATTGGATAAAGTGGGCATGACATCGTTCGGGCAGGCTGTGCTTGCGTGATACAAACCAATGTAACAGGCCGTTGCAACGATGGACAATCTCGTCAACATGCGTCTACAACGAAAGGTGTCTGTCAAAAAGTACGCCCAGGTTTTTGGGCTGTCTCAGACTCACAATGCGCGCGCGCGCCAACGTGGAGCGTGGACGCGGACCAGACCCCGGAGGCATTTGACGGGTGCAATCACGAGCAGTTTTTGTTTTTTCAGCAATTAATTTTCTGAGCGTTTTGTCTAAACAATACGAACAGGGTCTCTTAGGGTAACTCTCCATGCGGCTGACAAGTTGATCCAGTCTGCTTTGTCGACCGCCGTCACCACCACCTGAGTGTCGTCTGCGTTATGAGTTATCAGGACGTCCACTCTCATTGTACAGGCATACTGTCGTTGCGACAAATTGGAACATAATGGTGCCTAGAGCTCAGTTTACCCTGAACACCCGATCGGATTCGGCTGGTTTTTCGGAGAGCTGTGGGCCATTCTCTAGCGTATTGAAGCGAACTTGTTGATGATTGGTCTCGAAAATAACCTTACAACCAGTCAGTGTGAACACCGTACATAGCAAGCTTTTCGATTAGTTTTCGTGGCTGACGACATCAAAAAGCCTTGCTTACATCAAGCAGGATTAACAGCGCCTATTTACCGGCATCCATGCGCGCTCAGGATTATCGGTCACATTGAAGCAGTTGCGGTCTCCGTCGAACTGCCGGTCGGCGCGAACCATGCCTGAGAACATTGAAACAGGTTATTGGTGGAACATACGAGAAAAAACTGGATGTTACGACACGTTCGACAATTTAGCGAGAACATTGGAACAATTGAAATCGCGTCTAAAACTAGATGGATCGTCGAAGTGCCGCCGGAAGATTTGTAAATGGGATGAGATGTATCGACAAATTTCCATGACACAGGCACAAACCCGTAACAAGGCTCGTATTCACGATGACAGAAATCGCGTGGCCAGCGCGGCAAAACACTGCTTCACAAAACGCATAGAAAGTCCATCGGTTCCACATGCACTACTGCCGTTCATATCACTCAGTATACGGTGGAGCTCCTCTAGGGTCACCGGCTGCACCTGGAACTGACAGGTCGCCACGCGCGGCAGCCTGACAGGTAGGTCTGGGCTCGTCTCGACTCAGCGACGCGGCACCGTACGCACCCCGCCATACCAGCAAAATAACTTGTTGCGTCGTGTCGGGGCTCCATATCTGTAGGCTGCTGCTGTCTTTTTGGCAGTAATGATGGCCGGATGCGACTTGCGTTCACATTTCGGCGCGTCCGGCTTCATGTATCTGTCGGGAGAAAATGTTGAGATGGCTGTCCGAGTACGGCAGCTATTGACCGATCGCAGTTCAATTCGAGTAGCGCTGCATGTCTCCGTTCGTTTTGCCGCCCTCTTCGGACAGTGATGACCTTGGTGGCGTCCAGTGATTAGGGGGCGCTCTTGGGTTTCGGATTATTCGAGCGCCGGGACAGGCATTTGATCCAGCAACTGCGTCATCTGGTGTACAAAGAAGCTGTCTGCTGTTTCAGGTCGCATGAGCGGGAATACTGCATCCAGTCCACGCTCCGCCAGCGGCTGCTCGCGTTATCGGGGCCTCATTATTCGATGTTCCGCCCAGCTGCGGCCGTTAGGGCGCACAGTGGTGGCGGTCGCCACTCGCGGGAAAGTGCAAGCAGGCGCGCGAGTGAAGCAGTGAGGGCTGAAATCGCACGGTCTCACTCCAGTACGGTATCGCAAGCCTCAGCCGAGTTGGTGATGATCATGGTGAGGATGGACCCTGAGCGGGAAGGTGGTCTCCCTTAGTCAAGTGCTGTCAGTTTGGTACCTCCCGCATATCAGGTGTTCTATCCTAATTCGTCCTCCACCGCGGAGTGCTGCCGTCAGTCCGCCTCTGTAGTCACAGTTCAGACGCCCGACAACACGATAAAGGTCCATGCTGCCTGGCAAGGCATACTTCTGCAATCTGTGCTTCAAGGTTCGTCGGAGGCTGCCTGCAGCTGGGACGGCGGTGCCTGTTGGCGGCCGGTAACAGGGAGCACAGCAGCACTCTCGGTTGTTTTCTGACCTGCAGCTTACCCAGAGCGACTCCAGCCTTGGATGTGGGGTGTGTCGGTACCTTCGCGAAACGATTTTGCACCGAAACTGTCCGCACCAGTATCCTACACCTCCATTAGCCCCGCCCGTCACTACGGATCTAGACGTACAGCTGAATCCCGGACGGATACCAGTCACTAGCGGCACGCGTCGGCCTGCAGCCACGATCTCCGAGGGAATGAACTACATCAGTGTGGCGGCAGAATGTCCTGTCGAATCAGCTGAAGCTTCGGCAGCAACGACTGCACATTCAGTGGGTAAGCAGAAACTGATTACGTCTGTCGGCCACTTGCCCTCCAGCGATCACCGCCCCTGCATTCCACGCCGGTGACGCGCGCCGGCACGCGGTGACCGCGGCGGCCCGATGTACCGCAGTCGGCAGCAGGCGGCCTGGCGGGGGCGTCCACGCTGGGCTGAACAGCCAATCCCGCCGCCACCGGGTCGGTAGCTCCAGCGGCTCCCAAACCAGAGGGCTGATCAGCTGGGACTGCCGAGTTCGGAGCCACTGACGCTGTGCTGGCCGGTGCACGAGTTCCGAGAAGCGCTCGGGGGCGCGCCGGCCGGCGGGTCAGCAACCGGTCACGGCCGACCCGGACGGATTGGCCACGGCTAGGCCGGGCGGGACGGCACACGACATCACGGGAAGAGAAGATGGACGTAACCAGAAGATGGACGGTGGCCAGTAGCACAAGGAGGCGAAGCAGATCTCGATGCATGGACGAGATGGTGTAACAGTAATCAACGTATCCACGTGAGGGCCTCGGTCGGGGTGACGGGCGCAGGAAACAGTGCACCACACCGGCGACCAGCGTCACGCTCGTAAGTCCAGATCGGTTCAGGTGACGATGACCACTTCACGCACGCAAAACCACTCACGCACAGTCTTCCCAAATGCACACGCACTCGGCCAGCGGGGTAAGCCGGGGCGGGCTCCGCGGTCGCGTCAGCCCAAAAGGCGCCGCGCCCTGCAGAGCTCCACCCTGGACGGCGGTTGGGGGAGGACTGAATCGTGATCATGCAAAACATTGTAATCCTGGACCAAGTATCTAGTCGCCCCAGTCTCTTTTACAATGACAACGACATGTGTTCTCCATACTGGCCGGTTGACTGCGCCTCACCTTTGGGGTATGTGAGCCGGGCGTGTCTGGCGCGGCCGCCGTCTCCGCAGTTGAACTCGTCTCCTGGTGGGCAGCGTTCTCCACTGCCCACCACCGCCTCCAGGTTCTCCGCCAGTCGAGTGGGGCGGCTGAGTTGGCGCACCCGCAGGATCTGGTACGCCTCTGGGTCGCTGACGTACAGCGAGCCGTCCAGCGGACTCACCGCCAGGTGGTACCGGTACGATACGCCCGTCGAGCTGCCCGACACGGAGTGTGACGTCAGAGGGGGTCGCTCCAGCATACATCGTTAATAGGGCACACTGTGTCGCGCAGAGGCCAACTGTTCGTGTTAAGATATATTATGGTTTCCGAGTCCTTCATTAGGGGAAAGCCTGTTTAAGGGTAGAGTGGCGTTCGTGGCGAGCGACACATGACAAGGTCCGCTCTGGTTTAAGCCTCTTTTAGATGATTACACCGTAGTTACCGACAGATTAAGCGACTTTTCACGTGTTTCTAGGCGGACAAACCCGGATCAGGCCGGGCGCCTATTTATCACAGTCGACATCACATGGCACAGGATATACAGATTTAACGTGCTTCGTGTCACGAAGCGATATTTCACCCTGAAACTGTGACGTTCGGCCGCATTTGTACAGGTTACATATTCAAACATGGACGATGCATACGTTCCCAATCGCCCCCCCCCCCATCGTTATCTACTCGTACTTATGTATTTATACAATTTATACTGATATGCTCGCTGTTCTTGCCTCTCCTATCCCTCCGCTTTTTAGCCGGGGGACGGGGCCGGTAGGTTTCCATTCCCACTCATTTCCCATCCCACACTCATCCTCCTCCCACCTCCCATCCTTCCTCTTTCCTCCCCCTCTCCCCTCCCCACACACCACGTCCCCGTCACCCATCACCACTCACTTGAGCTCTGCCACCGTCTCGACGTGTCCTGCCGGCGTGATGCGGCGGATCAGGTTGAAGTCGCCCACATACAGCGACCCATCCGGCGCGGCGGCCAGCGCAGTGGCCGCCAGCAGCCGCTGCTGCCCGGCCGGCCCCTCGCAGTATGTACAGGCGATCTTCCGCTGGTGACTACCGCCCATGGTAGTGCGCAGAACCTGGGGCCGCTGACGCAGGTGGATGTTGGTGCCGTCACCCTTCTGGAGAATGCCTGCCATGTGGGAAACAGGGATGTCACTGGCTGAAGAAGTTTGGCGTGAGGGACTATGCTTAAATTAACAGCGAAGTTGTATGTTGCAAGTTTGGTATCACATTGTCATCATTTTGCACAGTTAGTATGAGGCAGCCTGTGAGTTTCATTCCTACCCTCAGGTATGTTGTAGGCGTGGTGAATGTCGAGGTTCCAGCCGCCGATCTCTGAGATGCTGATGTCGCTGCCGGCGATGGTGGTGGTCTGCGTGTCCCAGATGATCTGGCCACAGTCGGCGTACTCATACCCCACGCGCACGACGGCCGTGGCCACGCCGTACACACGCTGACTGTGGGACGGTACAGGACGGGGGTCAGCCGGCGAGGTCACTGGGTCATACGCGGGGGCAGCGAGGACGCCTGGTGGAGGCTGGCGTCTTCAACTAGGCATTCTTACAGGCGGTCCTCAGCCATGGGGCTGTTAAATGCTCACAGGCTGGACTGTGTGTTCTACAAGTATGAATGTTTCGATCACTCAGCAGTCTGTTGGACATGTTATTTGACATTTCATGTCAGTGCTTCCTAATTACGAGGATTTGAAGTACCATTCGTGCTATAACTTCCTAAAATACCGTGTTCTACAACACCTTGGCACACTAACAACGTTCAAACTAAAAGTGCACCAGAGCCAGCTTTGGCACGGAGGGCGTTGTCGAGCTTGTTCGACCGACAGTGCTGATGACTTATGCCTGGTGTCAGGTCAGCTGAGGGGCGGTACAGCGAGCCGTACGGACTGCAGTGTGGACACGGTCCGCACGTGGCGCCACCGTCGCGTCGGTCGCGTGACGCCATGTTGACTCAC
Source organism: Semibalanus balanoides (assembly GCA_014673585.1). Classification (NCBI taxonomy): domain Eukaryota; kingdom Metazoa; phylum Arthropoda; class Thecostraca; order Balanomorpha; family Balanidae; genus Semibalanus; species Semibalanus balanoides. Next base: position 242,914 of record VOPJ01011188.1, read on the forward strand.
GCCGCCCGACACGCAGCACTGTTTACACGGGGAGTTGAGCCGCTCTGGAAAACCCTGCCACCTCAGGGTCGAAAGGCGTATGAGGCAGCACGTGCTGGCTCTGGTGAGTTTCTTCACTTACTGGCAAGTTGCCGAGCTACTTTGTAATTTCAAACTCTACACACGTACGATAATTGAGGCCATGTGTGGAACCCACTATCTCCGGTTAAATATATTACTTCGTAGAAACTTAAGCTTTGCGAGTGTACGCGAATTGAGTCTGAGTGTGGAACAAGCCCCGTAACCCACTCGCCCCGTAAAACTAAATTTAGCAACGCACTGGATGCCAGTCCCTTCCGCACCTGTACACATTGAGCCTGTTCCAGGAGTATGTGAACTTGATGTTGGGCTCTGCCTCGAACGTCTTCTTGAAGAGTTCTCCCTGCAGGTGGACCCGGAGGTGGACGAGCCGCAGAGCCGGCGGCACCAGCTCGGGCGTCAGCTGCAGCTGGATGGTGCTCTGGTAGCCGCGGCTGCGGGACGAGTGGTAGACCAGGTGGAGCTCCGTGGCCGGCACCGGCAGGGACTCCTGTACCACCTGGGACTCTGCCAGCACCGCCGACTCCTCGGGACACCCGCCTGGCAGGTGACACACAGGCGGCGTTATATCAGAAGTCGCTTAACACATTATGTAATGATATAAGGAGGTGGAAGAAAAGTGTGGACAGGTGGTCAGTCTTCATTTGAGAATCGGTAGTGTTCTGAGGTCGGCTTTCCGGCTTTCTTTCCTTTGTCGATAAAGTCAATTAATGAACTTTTACTAGATGAAAGCCATATAGCAACTTTTTAACACCGATAAATTTAACCCAAACTCGGCCTGTTACTTACAAACACGACACATCAAACTTTGCTTAGTGATAGAGAGCAGCACAGGAAATATGATTTTATGCGCCGCTCGTAAACTTACTAAAACTGTATTATCAGAATGACGTTCATTGCAAGGCAACAATGACATGAATATATTCTTGAGTGGCTCACAGAGTCATTCAAGAACAGAGCCAGCGCCTCACAGTTTGCTATTACCTCCCGGCTCCCGGTGACGTAACTCACCCTGAAACTCGTGTTTCCAGCTGGCCAGCACCACTGGCTTCATGACGTCATAGTCGTGCTCGGTGCAGGTCGGCGAGCCGGCGTACAAGGGTGCCGCCGCCTCTCTCGTCAGCTGCACGTCGTCGATGACGATGATCTGCAGGCAGTGGATGCGGTGTGTCAGCCACGATAGCGACCGCAGACAGTAAGGTAAGACGCAACGCAGCTTTACAGTGCTGCACTGCCAGTGGGTGAAACAAAAATTATTTTCGTTGTTTGTAGCGGCAGTGATATTTTTGTTTTCATACTAACATCTAACAGAATATTGTTAGCTTGTGTCTTTATGAACATCCTCTTGAAATGATAACGAAACCCTTGAAGGAGCAGCGACGGCTGAATTACATTTACAAAATGATAATTTATATCATTGTGTGTAGAGCCTGTGGTCTGCGTACTGGTTGTCAATTTCGAACTCAGTATGAAGGTCAGAAGTGCGTTATTCACACACCATGACAGCTGCCTCGGACTGATCACCAGTCGGTGAACTTCACCTCTCACCCGTGCTCGACTCCCTCACCTCGTTCCAGGGCACGTGCAGGACGTGTTCGGCCGGGGTGAACGGTGAGCGGCGGAACCAGAGCTTCACGGCGCCGCCACCGTTGGCCAGGAAGTCGAACCAGCCGTCGGCCCGTGTCAGCGTGAAGCCCTCGGCTGGGTTGTCGGAGCTCACCCGTACCCCGGGCACGCCATAGCCGGCCTCGGTAGTCACCCGGCCTCGCAGCACTGCCGCCCGACTGAGGAACGTCAGATCACAGGTGAGACTGAGAGGTCAGAACGGCTGGCCACAGATCAGTCAGTCAGTCAGAGGTCAGACACAGGGCAGAGCACAGATCAGTCAGAGGTCAGAAAGGCTGGCCACAGCTCAGTCAGTCAGTCAGAGGTCAGACACAGGGCAGAGCACAGATCAGTCAGAGGTCAGAACGGCTGCCACAGCCTCAGTTTCAGTCAGTCAGGAGGTTCAGACCACAGGGCAGAGCACAGATCAGTTCAGAGGTCAGAACAGGGCAGAGCACAGATCAGTCAGAGTTCAGAACGGGGGGGGCTTGTTGGGCCCCCCACCCAAAAAGCGCTCAGTTCAGTCAGTCAGAGGTCAGAACACAGGCAGAGCACAGATCAGTCAAGGTAAGAAAGGCTTGGCACAAGCTCAGTCAGTCCAGTCAGAGGTTCAGACACACGGCAGAGCACAGATCAGTCAGAGGTCAGAACGGCTGGCCACAGCCGTCAGTCAGTCAGAGGTCAGACACAGGGCAGAACACAGATCAGTCAGAGAGGAGTGGTCAGATGCGCCACACAGAAAGCCACAGATGAGAGGTCAGAGGTGAGGGCAGGGACAGTAACAGACTGCACCAGAATACTGATCTCGGACTGCAGCTGAATTATCACATTTTAAAGGTTAGGATGAAGACGAATAGCAAGAAAAGTTAAGAATTTGCAGTTCTTGGACCAGGGCTACTTCAACACTCGTTGTTCAGGCAGAAGAGACCAATGGTCATGGAAATTAATCGGTTTATTAACTTTAAGTCACGGGGAGATGCGATACGCGACGATATTGACAGTCTTATAGCAAAGGTGGCTATTGACTTTTTAAGTGAAAGGTCAGAGGCTATATTTACCCCCGGCTTCAGGTGGTGTGAGCAGATTGAAGTTCAGGATAGAGAAGTGTGAGCGAAAGTTAAATTTCAGATACCAGAGGTCACGAGGTAGTCAAACCACACGGTATCCAGATCAAATGTCAGCGGTCTCGTGCTGAAATTGGCTGAAGAGTGATCGACATGTGACCGATCGGGGTGCGGCTATCGTCCGGGAACTCGAATGATTCCACCGCCGGATATTTGGTCGAGGCCGCTCAGAGGTCGACGGGACATTTATCGATAAGGTCAAGGGTCAGACGGTACATCCGAGATGGCTCCACAGCTATCGCATGCAATAATGGCAGTGGCAATAAATCTGTCCGTTTTGGTATAACAGACCACCAGATAAAGCTGGTATGCTATTGGAAGGAGGTACAGGTGCGTTTACTTAAATGGGCCTAATAATCGTATGGCTGCACTTTGCATGTCACTCACATTTACATTAGACACATATTGCCTCCTTCTGAAGATCAAATGTGCAATGTTTCGTTTTCATGCATTCTAAGATAGCTTTATTGGAAAGCTAACAAATTGTAGATAACAAATAGGTCAGAGATGCGATATTCTTAAATGAGGCGATTGCTACACATTCTGGTCATAGACTACAGAAGAGCTAAACGTGAGGAGAACATACAGGCCTCGACCCACCATTACATTTGTCCTGATATAGATAGATATCTGAAGGGAGGACCAGGGATGATAACGGAATGTATCAACAACGATGCTGGTCATACAAAGAGAAGTGGAGAAACTACTTACGTTGACAGATAACTCAAGCAATTATTTTATGAAATAAAATATAAGCAAAACATTGACGCTTAGAGTACAAGTGCAGATTGAATTGACCCTGTGCCACATATCCGCATCTGTTGTGCTAACTCTACCTTACCTGGCGTTAAACGTTTTCCAGAATAGGCTGCCACGCACAGAGAAAGGGACAGTTGTAAAGGAGTCTTTCACAGATATAGCGAAAGCCATAACTCTAAACGTCAAACGAACAACTAACGCCGCTTGTCACGGTGCCTCTGACATAAACTTTAGCCGGCTAGCAACATAGTAATCACAGGGATCATCATAACACATATTTATGGCTTGAAACACACGCGGCGGACATTTTAGGCCAAGGTGTGAAATATGTCGCTAGCTTAGGCTGAAATATGTGATATAAATGGCCCACTTCTGGGCTTAGTGATGTAGTGAACGGACGTAAGTTATTAGCGTTGTATGATACATGGGTGCGACGTGATCGAACTTCTCATGGAAGTTGGCGCTTGCTCGGACCCGCAATGCTTGGTTATTGCTTCAAACAGCGAAAATCGATGCTGATCTTGGACAATAGGGCTGTTTTTATTTCATATTTATATTATTTTCAAAGTTGAACAAATCGACATGAGCTCAAAAGCAAATCAAAGTATACTCGTAATTTGTTTGGTTTTATAAATTTGTATCTGTATGTGGCGAAAGTATCGTTGTTTTAACACTGAAAGCAGGCTCGCCTACGCTAGGGACATGGCAAACATACCGCTTAGATATTTCCACACCAATGACATCCACCATGGGCACCACGCATTCTCTCCACACCAACACACGTTCACACGCCCACGCCAACACATACACAGAGAGAGAGCGGCGATCCCCGTCCCACCTCCCTCGCTGCCCGTCCATCTCCGCTCCTCACCTCTGGTTATAGACCTCTCCGCGTGCGTAGCGCTGCACGCTGTCCTCCTCGATGAGGAACTGGCTGCGCTCGTAGAAGGAGGCGGTAATGCGAGGCGGGTGTTTGCCCAGCAGGATCTCCACCGGGTCCGGGGCACTCAGACACAGCTGACTGTCGGCGCAGGCCGGCGACTGGCAGCACTCAGGGTCCTCACAATCTGTCAGCTTGTCTGGGGAGGACAGGAGGACACGGTCAGATGACATAGCAGCACTCTGGGCCCTCACAGTCTGTCAGCTTGTCTGGGGAGGACAGGAGGACACTGTCAGATGACATAGCAGCACTCCGGTCCTCACAGTCCGTCAGCTTGTCTGGGAAGGACATACCTTTGTCGTTGTCCACTTGGTCGGCGCAGTCGCTCTCGAGCGGCAGAGAGCAGTCGGCGCCGAACCAGCCCTGGTCACAGCTGCACTCCCACTCATTCTCGAACGACAGCTGTGAGCAGAGACGGGGCACAGTGGTCACTAAGCGATCCAGTTCGGAACTTCTGCCGCAGACGACGGCTGTGTGCCGCGCGAAAGTGGTCAGTTGTCAAGTTTCAAAGCCTTGCGGTGGTGCCAGCAGTGTTTGATAGCGTAAACATTGAAGTCTCAGTGCCCTGTGTTAAATTAGTTCCAGGGTCGAAACAGTGAGCGTTTTTCTGCTTGCAAATACCTTCAAGTGGGTGTTTACTGTTTGGTTGGTGGTTTACAACACTAAAAAACTGCGTGTTTTGAGACAAGACGGAGAACGGACCAGTTACGACTCGCACGGCAGCGACAGGTTGGAGAAGCTTGTGCTGGGTGTGACAACCCTGGACTCACTTGAGGAGCGTTCTCGCCTCTGGAGCATCTCCGATCTGCCGCTATCGAATCGGCCGGTCGAAGACGAGCCGACCCAATTTTCCCGCGTTGTCGCCCTGCTTACGCCGGTCCATCGTCGTATTTCAGAATAGGCAGCTTTCAAAGGGAGCTTTACGGCGTCAGCAAACAGCCCAGACGGCGCGATTGCATTTTTTACGGCGCGTCGCTCTGCGTAAACGTCAGCTCGCCGTCCGCGGCAGACGGCTGTTGCCGCGGCTGGAGACGGCCGACCCGACTTGGTCCGGCTGTAAACCACGGCCGAGTACCGATCGGTGCCACTGGGGCGCGACAATAGAGGAAGAAGTACGATATCCAGGGCAACGGCAGGCCGCCGGCAGCAGGGTGTGAGCGTTGACGCACCGGCGGCACAAACAACGATCGACGGGTGCCGCCAGCGACACTCTGAATAATGATCTTCGTCGGAAAATCTTAATGAAGAGAGCGATAAATTGGATTTCTGCGGAACAAACAGGTTGGCTGGGCGGCGCGACGAAAACAGCGCTGCAGAGGCGCGCTGAAAGCGGCGTCCTGGAGCAATCACAGAGCTGGACGGAACGCGGCCGGCTCAGTCTAACCAGTCAGTTAATGCGCCGTAATTAATCGTCTGCGTCACACTGGCCGGGTCGTATTGTGACGAGAGGAGATGGACTAATTTGTAACCTGTCAGCTGTCGGAGGCCGCCATGGTAAATTAACGCCCGGCGGAGCTGGCGGGGCGTGCTGATTGCTGAGCAATATGTAGCGCCGACCAGCCACCCACAGCTGTGGCGGGAGGACTGATTATAAAATCACGGCAACTGGGTCAAAACGTCATAATATGACGACGCACTTTGGCAGAAATAACTGATGGCCGAGCAGGAGCGAATTCACGTTAAAATATGGGATTTAACAGTGCCTTCTCAAGGCCCACCTTTGTCTACGAATCCAAAGCTGTAGGCAACACCATCGTGGTTGTGGTTGTTTGGGGCTGACGGCGCCGCAACTGTCACGGTTATACGGCGCCCAGACGGCCAATCGTGGTACTACGATGAATCAGGATTCAGGTGCTGGCTTTGTCTGAGAAGCAAAACTTTTCCCTGAAACTGCATCGTGCAAAAATCCTCTCAAAACTAAGCGCGTGCCTATCTGCAGGCATTTTATAGAGGGCTGCGGGTCAGCCTATCTGCAGGCATTTTATAGAGCGCTGCGGGTCAGCCTATCTCCAGACATTTTATAGAGCGCTGCGGGTCAGCCTATCTGGAGGCGTTATATGTAGAGCGCTGCGGGTCAGCCTATCTATGCAGGCATTTTATAGAGGGCTGCGGGTCAGCCTATCTGCAGGCATTTTATAGAGCGGCTGCGGGTCAGCCTATCTCCAGGCACAAGCAAATCTGCTAGTTGGGCTCGTTGCGTGGGCTGTGCTCACCTGACAGGAGCCGCGCGAGCTGCAGGATTTGGGACAGCCCTGCAGCGTGCAGTGGCGTCCGTTCCAGCCGGTGACGCAGAGACAGGTACCGTTCTTGCACTGGCCGTGCTCCTCACACCTGGGGAGGCGACGAACGGAGTTAGGAGGCGACAAAGTTCGCTCACTAATGTCACTAACAGATGGCTAACTATTTATGTGATGATTTAAATGACTGGCGAGGGCTTATTGACAAACGACATAATGTGCTGTAGCGCACTAAATGTAACGTGTTGGGAATTTCGCATATAAGAGTTAGACATTTGTCCTACATTAATAGCACAGTTGGACAAGTGACGCCATCAGTTTGCTTTACATGGCTTTGTTTGCGACCTAATAGGGGCTCCTGCTGGGAACATAACCCTCACAAGTCGCGGTTGTTGTTGACATTTCAATAACAAGCACACTGCCACTCACAAATGCACGCCTAACCAGCAGTAAACGACTAGTCGCGTGCTGGGTTAAGGCACTTTTTACTCGCCGTAAGCCTACGTTGGCGTTTCGTCTGCTCCTCGCAGGGAATTACGTTTCAAAGCACGTCTTCGGCCAGTGCCACAACTGGCCGAATCACACTAATTCTTTTGTCGGGACGGCCAGTCGGCCGCCATTCCGCCGGCCGTTTTTCCCGTTCTGCTGACGCGGCTCCGCTCCCGATGGCCCGGCCAATCGGGCCACGCAGCAATCTTTGACAAATTTCCCGCTCGGCCTTTGTGGACATTTCCCAAGCCGCCATTAGCCGCCGGCTGCTCAAAGGAGAGATGTTTTCGGAGGCTGTCTGCGTGCGACAGTGATGTCGCCTATTGGGTGGGCACCAGCTCAGCACGAGGCTGGCACGGCTCGGAGCGAGCTGAGACGGTGGCCGCTGACAACACCCACGTACTCTCTCGCAGCTGAGAACAACGACGGATTATCTGTCGTGGACAGAAGCAGCCCGCTGAGAAAAATAGCTCGCCGGTCCGGGCGTTGGTTTGAGGACGGCCGCCACACAGCAGCTCTGAGCGGTTGCAGCCGGCTGCGCCGTGACAGCTCCTCGACACTCCACCGTCCGGCCGTCAGCCGACAGCGGCCGAAACAAGACATTCCCGGCTGCGTGCTGTCGGCCCAGACTGTAAACTAATCCATTTAGCAGGGCGGCGTATGTGGCTTTGGGCCAGCCACGGCCAGTGGTATGGATTACGTTACGTTTTAGAATTCAGCCTCACGTTGACATTAAAGCTCTCGTGCTTTTCGCCGAGCTGGGCTGCCGAGTCACTCAACCGAGCGTGACATTCGCAGCCATTGAGATTGCGGGGTGCCGTTATAGCCGGGGGCGGGCAGTGCGCGGCGGTTCAGTTTCGGTCGAAAGCCGGCCGCTGACGGATGCCCGTCCGCTCCATAACATGGCGGATAAATCTGAGCGCCACTGACAGACAATCTAATTAAGCGGCATCCGGTGCGCTCCTGCATAAGACGGGAGATTTACTGATCTGAAGACTGCCGCCGCAGATGCCAGCGGCAAAGAGCCTCCCGCACAAAGGACATGAGCTCGCCAGAACACCAAGAGGTTTACGCGGAAGCCAGTCGTCCAATATTCAGGGAAAATGTCAAGAATATCATCGTTTACCTCCACATCAAACACATCAAATGTGTAACAAGATTTTCTGAAGTGAAATTCTTCACTTGGCAGAGTGGTACTGGTCATCTTCTATCAACATGATACACCTCAGCCGGGTCCATGCACAGAACCTGTGTACCCCCCTGGACGTGACTGTACCGACCTTGGGTCACAGGTGCGCGACTGGCACTGTGGTCCGGTCCAGCCTGGCTCACACTGGCACTGGTTCCGCTCGCAGAAGCCGTGCGTACCGCAGTCCAGGTTACACACCGCTGTAAACACAACACACGTCACGTTAGAGCAGCGCCTCTGTGGCACCGTATACAGCCAAGCTGACCGAAGGCTCAACTTCGAACTCACTATTCCAATGGTTCTGTATGGGCACCATATCACCATTGAGTTGAGGCGCCCCTAAGCCCAAATCATCATCATCCAATGGTTCAGTCATTACAATATTGAAATGAATGCCAGTAAAGCACAGATGATGGTGTTAGGAGCACAGCAGATGCTGAGGACGATATCAGCTGTCACCCTACCATTGCGAGGCTCTACAGTCCACAATAGTTGAATCAAGAGTACTGAAAAATATGAGTGTAACAATGGACAGGCATCTGAGCTTCGAATCACACATAGACTCAGTACGGCGCAAATGTACCGGAGTTGTCATTGGCCTCAGTCATGCACAATTGCTCAACACACTATCCCGAGAAAATATCTATCCCAAATCGTTCAAGGACTCGCTATCTCAGTAGCTCGATATCGATATTGTATATCCATATACGGATCGTGAAATCGAACCCAAACCCACCGCGTACACAAAAATATAAATTTTGCGGCGAGAGTCGTCAGTGACCGTCGTAAAATGGATCACATTTCTGAGGCGATCCGAGATAAAAAAATGGCTGAACGCACAGCAACTCATTCAATACCATTATGTTTACGCTGTGCTACACGCTATTCGTACCGGTTCCCTACCGTATGTACAGCCGGTCTATTATGTATCTTCCCCTTTTTTAGTTTCTAAACCCCTCTAATTTCACTTTTGTGTACATGAAGGACGGATACAAGTGAACATGTGATACCTACCTAGGTAGGTTCCACATTATTCCTTAAATCAGTCCTTCATGTACACATAAGTGAAACTAGATGAGTTTTAGAAACTAATAAAGGAAAGATACATACTGGACCATCTGTACAGTCTGTCTAATATGTATCTTTCCTTTTTAGTTTCTAAAACTCAGTTAATTTCACTTCTGTGTACATGAAGGACATATTTAAGGAAACATGTGGTAAGGAGGTACCAGATGTCAGTCTTTCGTGTAAACGAAAGTTAAATTATATGAGTTTTAGAAACTAAAAAAAGGAAGAAGCATATTAGACACTTGTTACTCGTTTGATGAGTTTGATGTGGAGGTAAATGACGATATTATTGACACTTTTCCTGAATTATTAGACGACTGGCACCAAAGGAGGGCAGCAGCGCGACATCCACGAGCGTGACACCCGCTCGGCACACCAGCTCTCGCTACCGTGGACGGAGGCGAGCAGGCGGTGGTTATGTTACCATAGTGTGAAGTTCGTGAATGGTTCGAACGTAGTCGCAGATGTGAACTTTTGTACGCGCCATGCCTTGAGAAGGGCGATTTTAAACTATGAATTTACGTGATGATTTAGACCGATGCGAGGGTGTTCTTATTTTAAAAGCTTGACTGCACCTTTGTTTAGGATTATTTGGGTAGTTATTTTTAGATTTGCCTTTTACTGATAGGCTCCAGTTCGTATGTCATATGCACCCTCGAAGTGCATGTTTTACGTTCTGACTCGTCAGTGTGAAAATCCTCACGATTATTTTAAGTGGACTATTTATTTAATACACATTTAATACACATATGGGTCCATGTGTGTCTATCTGTGTGTGTCTATCTTGTAACAACTGGTCGTGCCACACGTGTCCAAGCGATAACAGTATATGCCTATGCAAATAATGACATCACGAACCTATATTTCACCTATTTACCAGTCCACAGTAGTTGTGTTTTCTTCTCCGCTTCTTTTGATAATTACACTTTGCTCAATCATCTAATCCGTATCGAAAGTTTTATCTTCTGAAATGAATTGGCAATTTTCCCGTCTATTTATTAACTTCATATTTTAAGCCACCCATGGTATATGCTCCCACTGCATACATTCAGTGTGTATGAGCCGGTCGGTTCTGAGTGTATGTAATTAGAGCAGCAGCGGCGGCGTCAGCCGGTGGTGATCCGCCAGTTAGTGGGGCCGCTCTGTCAGCCGGCCCCATCTGACGCCAGTCAATCTCGGTGTCGGTATAGAGCACGGCGGCACGGTCCGGTCGGCGGCTGGTGGCCGTTCTCAGAACGGCAGCCGTCAGCCGCCGCCGTCTCAGATCGATTTCCGCCGACTGCCAACTTCAGCACCGTTCAGGACGGTCACTCCTACCGCCGGAAACGGCCCCCACCCTGATCCCGACCCCCAGCCTGATCCCGGTCCGGAGTCAGTTCATCATCAATCTGTCATCGCAGTGAAGGCATCTGAAGGTCTCCGTCGTCAGTCGGCCGTCAGTCGTCTCTCTGGGCCGACCTCGGCCGTCGTCGGTCCGTCGGCCGTCAGTCGTCTCTCTGGGTCGACCTCAGCCGTCGTCGGTCCGTCGGACAGCAGCCCGGGGCCGGTTTTCCGCTCAGCTCAGCTCACAGGCGGCGATCGGTCAGTGGCGGAGACGGGCGGCGATCGACCCCTGACCGCCACCTGACCGGCTCAGCGGCCCGGCTCAGCGGCCGGCGGTCTGGTGACTTATTATTCCTCCGAGACCAGCAGCACGGCCAGCAAGTGGACGGCACGCCAGCACGAATGATAACGAGCTGCCGCCGCCGCCGCCCGGCCGGCCGGCCTGCCCGATATGGCCGCACCACGCGAATACATTCACCGCGACCGAATGGGCGAGACGTGGGAGGGGCGTGAGACGTGTATGGGGCGTGATCGTGTGTGGGGTGTCAGAAGTGTGTGGGGCGTGAGACGTGTGTGGGGCGTGAGACGTGAGAGGGGGCGTGATATATGTATGGGGCGTGACTCGGCCGGATTCCGGGAAATAGCAGGTCAGGCGGCCCAGGTCATACCAGAATTCAGGTTCAGCTTTAAGTTTTGATTGCGTTGTAGCAAAGCGTTGCTGTATCTGCATGATGTATTCACAATAGTAGAGCATTATATTACAGGCTCAAGCCATTGGCGGATCGGCCACGAAAATGTGTATCAAACATATAGCTGGATAAAGGTTCAGAGAGAAGATACAGATGCATCATTTTAAATACACACATGTAAGTCAGTGAATCAAATGTATTCTACCATGCGATCTAACCGGGAAAATGTATGTGTGGCAGTGGCGAGCGTGTCAAAGTTTAAATTGAAAGTTCCGGCTCGATTTCCGACACGATCCCGTGAACCGTCTGACCCTCCGGTCGCAGCGTTGGCTTATATTGCTCCGGCTGCCAAAACCCGCTTAACAGCGAGGTGAACTTATCAAACGATTGCGATCGACGAGTCAATCTGAGTCAGCTCATCGCTCAGAGATCGTTTCCCTTAAATCATCCCGCACTACCTCTCTTGACTGTCACACGCCTTCTGATTACGCAATACACACGCTGTCCGTCGTGACACCACAAACTCTACTATGCTGTAACCAACCGAACTCATCCGTTTTCTGAAGACATTGGACAGGACGGACGTCTGAATCTGCTCTTCCCTCCTCCATCCTCCCTCCCTCCCACCCTCCCACCCTCCCACCCTCCCACCGGCCCCTCGCCCCACCCTCCCATCCACCCTCCCAGTCAGCCCCCCCTCCGCTCTCCTCGCACCGTCGCACCCTCTCGGTGAGGTCCCAATCCTCTGTGGAGCCCTCCCTCACACGATGGCAGCGCCCGAGACGCACCTACCTCGCGACTACCAGCTCTCGCTCGCCTCCCTCCCTCCCTCCCTCCCTCCCTCCCTCCCTCCCTCCCTCCCGTCTCCCCGGCCGTGGCCCGGCCCTACACTCACGGCTGTCGCAGACGGCACCGGTCCACTCCGGGAAGCAGACGCACTGCCGGCGGTCCGGGTCGAACTGGCCGTGGTCGGAGCAGTCCGGCAGGCAGTTCAGTGCATCCTCGTCCGTCTCGGAGCAGTCTGCCCCCCGCCAGCCCTTCTGACACACGCACACACCCTCCACACAGAAGCCGTGACCCTGGCAGGTCGGGTGCGGACAGTCCACTGCGGGCAGGGTACAGATCAGGTCAAATCGATCCTGGTTAGGGGTAAATGTCAGGAGTCACGTGATCACCCTGTGGTATCAGACTGGGCAGACGTAGCGACTTGCTGCGGCTCATTAACATATCAAATGAGCGGGCGGAAATGGTTTAAATCACCGGCTCGTTTCAGAGTGGGGTCATTGAGATATATGTGGCCCGTAGTCGGCCGGTCAGCCGCCGGATGAAGGTCACGTGACTTACGCTGTATGACCAGGTGTGTGGGAGGATGGGTAAAGGTTGTGTCGGCGCCGGAGTTGAAAGGTTATAGGATCACAGGGCCTGCTCACTCCATTTGCAGGTGGGCTGCTGGGCTATTCTGAAAGGAAATCCAGTATTCATAAAGTCAAAATGGTGGTCCCGAGGAAGGAAGCACAAATGTCACGCATACGCCATACGCTGTGACGGTGTATCACACAACCGAGTTATTTCAGCGAGTTTTAAATGCACTTACGTAAGACTCATGCATTTATCCAGAACACATCGACGTCTAGGAATATTTAGGTAATGCATCTCCAGCTAAGGCCGCACTGATAAATTGATCATCGTAAACAGTCTACAGCGAACTGCTTTCGACCGGCAGTCAGTTGGTGGTAACAGGCAGAGTTACACAAAGACCCGGCTGTTGTACCGGCACTAGCCACTGTCTCCATAGTCCTGTCGACCACAGCACAACCACCCCTTTATCATCATCTGTTCTCCCCACTGAAGACCAACTGAGGATCGCCCACCAAACAGCACTGCCATTTTAGAATCCACAGACGCGGCAGGCGTTTTCCGCCCTCTCGCTCTCTCTCTCTCACTGCCAGCTCTTCCTTTATCCGCAATCCCAGCAACAGATTTTGCGATTTTTCACCAGCTCTACGGCAGATGATCCAACAAGTCCGCCGTCCGGAGAATGGTTCGTTTGAAACTCGCATTCTTAGCGTCAGAAATTTCCGGCAATTTGTCGCCAGCGAGGGTGGCTTTGAACGGCTGATTCGAAGCTCACTGCAGCGAAGATCGGCCTTTGAAAACCGCGATCGGAGTTTTCAAACGGACAAAACAACAATATGTTCGCAGACTGGAACGGTTGGGTGACAACAACATATTCAAATTTAGTCACGAAATATGAAATGGCTATAGGGATATGATGTATGGATATGGCTATGAGAGTTATACAGCTTGCAAACGAAAGATGAAGACACACCCTAGTAGACAAATGTGCGTGGACGATCCCCGCATATTTGTCGCCACCCTCCACATACCTTTATTCATGACTTAATTATAATTCACATGAAATGATGACAGCTATTTTAAAGGCTGATTTAAAATTACTTTTAAACTGTATGTCCGGATTTGTTAAACTGTATGTCCGAGTATTTGTGTTTTCCTGATGTCATTCTAATTCACTTTGACGGATCAAAATACGAATAAGCTGATACTGGATGGAGGATTGTGTGCGGGAGGATTCTGGATGAAGGTCAGGGGAGCGGAGCTAGTATTAGTGTTGCTGATCAGACGGCCTGTCACAGCTGTGTGTCTGTGACTCACGCTGCTCGCAGAACTCTCCCTTGTAGCCCTGAGCGCAGCGGCAGGTGCCCTCGCGGCACCGGCCGTGGCCGTTACAGTCCGGCACTTCGCACTGGTCGTGGCGCAGCGAGCACTCGCGGCCCTTCCACTCTGGCTTGCAGTGGCACTCGCCGTCGCGGTACTCTCCGTTTCCGGAGCAGAGCAGGGGACACACCACTGCAGACAGGCGGACACCGGCGGTTAGCAGATAGCAGTTACACGCCAGCTGGTCAGCGGCAGGCAACAGGGGCACTGCAGCCGAGGGCGCTATGGCACAACTGTTATCGGGTGAATAGAGAGGAAGCTGACTTTGGTTTTCTGCGAGCGATGTCAGGCACAGCAGGGGAAGCAGATACAGAAGCGCTCAACTCGCAACTCACGGCAAACTCAACGTGCTCTCTGTCGTGCCTCATTTGCCTCATTCGTTTGACTGTGACAGGCGACAGGCACGTGCCAGGCTATAACAGTCAGTTGGTCAGTCTCTGATGTGTACAATACATTGCGCTTGTAACCTGCCTGATAAACTAGCCGGATACTCCGGGTTAGGCGCTGCAAAAACTCTTCACCAGATTACGTGACGTGACCTGTCGTGACCCTACTGTTCGACGGTAGACGCGCCACTCGGAAACCACCCACCCACCTACCACACGGCACACACACTCACACACAAACGTCGGGCACTGCAGATTAGCACTCCTGCAGAGTGTCGGCACTCACTGTCGCTGCAGTCCTCTCCGCCGAAGCCGGCGCGGCACTCGCAGCGGCCCAGCAGGCACTCTCCGGTGCCGCTGCAGCCGTTCGGGCAGCCCTCGGTCATGTCCTTGGCCTCGGTCAGCGTCAGCGTCACCGGTGTCTCCTCTCCGTCGTCGTTGTACACGGAGAAGAACCAGTTGCCTTGCAGCAGGAACTCGGTGAACGACTGGTGCACGGACGGCTGGAACGGAACGGCGCGCAGTGAGAGACGGGAGACCGCGCGCAGTGAGAGACGGGAGACTGCGCGGGTTGAGGGACGGAGGACCGCGCGGAGTGAGAGACGGGGGACCGCGCGGGGTGAGAGACGGGGACCGCGCTGGTGAGAGACGGGAGAATAGCACAGCCCCGCCGCGGTGAGAGACGGGGGACCGCGCGGGTGAGAGACGGGGACCGCGCGAGTGAGAGACGGGGCCGCGCGGAGGAGAGACGGGGTACCGCGCGGTGAGAGACGGGGGACCGCGCGGGTGAGAGACGGCGGGACCCGCGGGGTGAGAGATGGGACTGCGACAGAGTGAGAGAGGGGAGACCGCACGGAGTGAGAGACGGGGGCGCGCAGAGATAGCGCCTGGGTGGAACGGGGGACCCGCGCGCGTGAGAGACCGGGGGACCGCGCGGGGTAGAAGAAGATGGGGAACTTGCGCCAGAGTGAGAGACGGAGACGCGCGAGTGAGAGACCGGGGGGGCCGCGCGGGGTGAGAGACGGGGGACGCGAAGGGTGATTGAGACGGGGGACCGCGCCCAGGAGAGGGCGTGATGGAGATGGGAACTGCGCAGAGGAGGAGGACGGGGAGACCCGGGAGTGAGAGACGGGGGGCCGCGCGGAGTGAGAGACGGGGTACCGCGCGGGGTGAGAGACGGGGGACCGCGCGGGGTGAGAGACGGGGGACCGCGCGGGGTGAGAGACGGCAGACCACGCGCAGCTCCGTTAGAAGGGTGAGTTAGTGCTGCTGCTGTGCGTCACGCTTGTTACGGCGTGGGTGCTAGAGTGGCGAGGATGGTCGTTAATTCGTGTTCTCCCTATCTCACGCGGCCGTTTTAACAGGCGGTGCTATTCGTTGCGCTCAGACTGCGCCGTTACTCTCGTCGACGAGAGGCGGACATATGAGATGAGTTTTGGACTCGTGCCGAGCCTTGTCCATATAGCATTAACGCTGCAGGCGGCATGTAATACTCGCGCCCTGTTAGTTCTCAGGGACGGGCCGCAGACCATGATACTGTCGCCGAAACCCTCGCACATACCGTTACAGACTCCCCAATGCACTGGACGTGCCTCTGCAATTGACCGGAGGCGCTATAGTGTCGACATTAACAGCGCGATTCGGAGCGGCGCCTGCTTCATTTGGCGCCACATTTGGTCTCATTTGCCACGCCGCTGCCGTCTAATTATCTCGGCTACCTGTATAATGTCCGTAATATGAGCCCGCCCGGCCAAATGACTCGCCATAAGTGCAGTGCTCTCGGCACTACAATGGCTGTCCGGCGCCAGCTCAGGAGGGGCGGCAGCAGATATATGGCGAGACACGGGGCTGCTCTCCAGCTGTCAGGAATAGATCGCACCCGGACCTCTTACAGAGCAGCTGAGGCTGTCGGCATGGCAGAGTGGGCTCGCTCAATCCACCTTCAGGGGTGCATTACAACTTAATATTGGTTCTTCAAAGAACCGGAGTACGGATGTTTTCTGGTTACTATGCGGGGAACCGGCGCGCGGTGCGGACACAGCTCTGCCTGTCGCTTTGCGCCGCGGGCAGTGACCTTGATCTGACCCACCCGGTCACGGTCTCCGCCGTGTGGGCGTGATGACTGTGTGAGGAGTGACGGTGGGTCAGTTGTGCCGTTAGGTCGTGATAGTGCGAGTGTGTTTTGGTGTGGGCGTATTTTGGTGTGGGGCTGTGAGCGTGCTTTAAAGCGGAGTGAGTGTTGGTGGGGCTATGTGCGGACTACAGGTGTGGATGGACCTTGGTGTGTACTTTGTGGAGGTGCTTTGCGAGGCTGGTAACGCAAAGCACAACAAAAGACCACGTTTATGAGGTATGGGATTGGGGTATAGACATGATGCTCAATTATATTTATTTAACTTTGACCGTGCATACTAGTGGTGCCAGTTTCGAAAAATATTTATCCAATATCCGTCGGATGTCTAAGACCATGGTCAGTGTCACTATCCGTCCGAAACTGTCCGAAAATAATTGTTTGTCCGACATTTGTCCGAAAGAAGAGAAAGTGTTACATATGGAACGTAAAACATCCAGCGCATCATTCCTAATATATGCATTATGCAATATGCATAAACATAAGCATTTGTGTCAAACGACTATAAATACAAGTACGTTTGATGTGAATTACATGTGGCACACTTTATTTTTTTCAGCCCGCGCTTGATCGAGGGCAAATATTGCCCCCTGACGAGTTTTCGCGATAGCTCAAAATATAATGGCGCTATCAACGTGAAACTTGCAGTACCTTCTACTACATCAATTTTACATCTTTTGTTACAAAATGAAGAAATTTCGTTGATATTTTTTAGATATGGCCATAGATAACAGTAGATAACAGAAGGTCTACTGTTATCTATGAAATGACAAATTTTGTAACGTCACTGCACACAAAATTGACGATAATATCAGCTCAACTTAAACAGGCCATACAAAGACCAAGTTTTGACTAAATCCAAACACAAAACTACAATAGATATACAATGTCAAGGCCTACAAAACGGCAATCTCGGAATTTATAATTTTTCGTTTTACCCTAACAAAATCCCCAAAACTGAACAATTTTTTTCGTCAAAGATGTTAAAACCAAAAGATATGTTAAAAAACACATAAACAATACCTAAACCAAATTTAAAAACAATATCTTTGTTTTTGAGTGAGTAATGGCTCCCTAAGTATGGTAACTGATGACGCAATATTGTGAAATTGCATTTTTTGACAAGATACAGACAAATAAATGTCAGCACTGTGTTTCTGAGATAAAATTGTTAAAGACACATATTTTTATTGTTGAGATTTATACATTTCAAATTTTGACCTTATATGACCTGAATTTGACCTGAGCTTGACATTTAATTCACTTCAATGAGTTCAGATGATAAAATGATTATCACTATCGGTTTCTACGTTTAAAACAGCCTACCAAACATGTGTCGCATGACTTTCGATTTCCTTTTCTTCGAATATTGACCTTTTGTGACCTGACTTTGACCTTGACCTTTGCCAAAAATAGCATTTAAGTTTATGCTGGATGTGTGTTATACCTTTGGAAGCACATGGGGTGATCATGGTCGCAATTGAAGGCTCTGTATGGAAAGTATGGTCCATAAACTACAATGTCTCGAATTTGACCTTCGACCCGACCTTGACCTGATATGTGACCTCAATTGAAAATAGTATGCCTTAGATGCATCTTAATGAGAGACTTCGAACGCCGCCTTACGCCTCTTGCTGTGATCATTGGTTCTGGAGATAACGAGGAAGGGGGGGGGGGCAATATTCGCACCCCCCCCTCCCGATCAATGGTGTTTGGTTGCGACCCCGGTACAGCGCGGGTTAATAAAAAAGTAACTAAGTGTTTCTTTGCGATAAGCAGCCTTTGGACATTGGATTTCCGAGAATGACCGAAAAAATATGCTTATGTCCGTCCGAAAACCGAATCGGTTTTCGGACAAATGAAGAATTACGAAAATAATTGCACCGATTGGCACCACCAGTGCATACACAATGTGTATGGGCTTGTATGTATGTATTACACATGGGCTTGTATGTATGAACATCGTGGCTCAAGACACGGCATGGTAAAGGTAAGTGACGGACGCAGCTGATACTGTCAGTGTAAGCCGTGGCTTACGCTTCTGACGTGTCTATCGTTGTGGACAGCTAGTATAGTACTACGGGGCTAGTGTGGAGGGTGCTCGGGTGTACCGAATGCCATCAGTGATGGATGAGTTGCGTCGTTTACTAACGTTTCCGGCATTGCCGGCTCGAGTAACGCATTGTCATTTGTTTATTTCGGAAGGCGTTTTTATAAAATAATGATACATAGTATTTTCTGGCTGTTGCAAAACTCTTTCAAGCCGTAGTTCAGTGCCTAACGCTACGCTGCAGCAGGAACTGTACAAAGGTGCACACCCGCCATAAAGAAAACGTATGTACAACTTCAGTCAAGATAACGCTATTCCTTCTAGGCGTGTGATAAGGTCTTGAAAGTAGTGTTAATCGTTAGGGGTTGAATGTGCTTTCTTTAAAGGGCATATTTCACCTTTGTATTGGTTTTGATCTGATTTAGTGAATCTTTGGCCGTTATTTCAAAGTATAAAAATATTACAACCATTGTTCCCAAACCTTTACCACTTTAAAGCAATTTAATGTATATTCTGCAAAATGCGTCTAGGACACTGCTGATTGGCTGACAGCGACTTAAAGATTGTTGGTCCTGGGAGAGAAACGACTTATATTTATCGAACCTTGGCTGGATCGCCTGCTGCGAGTACAATAACAAAATACTTGTTTGTATTCAAGTCGTCGGAATTGTCTACAAAGATTGTGCCTATTCTCTATAGCTCAATAATAACTTCACTGTCTCCAATTAAAAAGTTAAGTGACTTTTTGTGAAAGAAATATCACCATCATTTTCAGCAGCACTTACGTCATATTGTTTTACTACAACGGGTGAATATTTGACAACTTTCAGAAAGGTAAAACATTTCTTGTAAACCATTTCTTACAAAGTTGGATCTAATAAGTAGAAATGCCTAACCAATGTCTACTTATTATATCCAACAGACTGCTCTTCTATTCCAAATGCTGACAATAGGTGTGGAAGTAAACTAGTGTCTTTTCCTTTCCGCTCGGTTACGGCAGATAAAGTTTTGGTACAATCCATAACTTTCCTACTTTGAAATTGATTGTGCCCTGTGGACAGTTTCACCCACTTAGCGAGCGGACCTCCGTGTCAACTTTGCCCATCTGCATAGTCAAAGACATTAGTTTTATCAACGGATTCCCGCCATGAGAATACGAACGGTGCACTTTCCGGTAGAATATAACTTGGTCGCCTATTTTCCATAGAGTCTGTCACAATAGAGTTTCCAGCGAACATTGTAGGGTTAAATCCAAATAAAGAAGGAGTGGATTCGCTTGTTAGTTTTAGGATACTTGGGTTGAATGTAAATTTTGAATGCAGAGAATCACAAAGACCAATGATCACTTAACGGGAATGGTTCACCTTTCTGAAGTTGTCAAATATACGCTCATTTTAGTGAAACCACGAAGTAAGTGCTGCTTAAAACGATGGTGATATTTGTTTCTAAAAAGTCATTTCACTTTTGCATTGTTTATTTTTTTGTTTATTTGGGACAATGACGTCATTATTGAGCTATAGAAAGCTGTAGAGAATAGGCGCAATGTTTTTAGACAATTCTGGCGACTTGAATACAAACAAGTCTTTTGTTATCGTACTCGCAGCAGGTAATTCAGCCAATTGGTTCGATAAATATAAGTCGTTTTTCTCCCAGGACCAACAATCTTGAAGTGGCTGTCAGCCAATCATTGGCGGTACTTGCATAGGCCTCCTTTTGCAAATTCAAAATTAAATTCCTTATAAACGGTTAAATTTTGGGAAAATTGTATAAGTTAAGTCTAATTTATACTTTTCAATAACGACCGAATATCTTGGGTCCATGTTTTCATGACACTAGATAATCGGGAATTCCCCTCGTGGCTCGTGGTGACCTGTCATTTTGTCACCACACAAGGGAAATCAAAATTTACCGTCGGATATGAACGGGGCTAATAGCTCCGATCATATCTGACCGTCGATTGTGGTTTATCTTGTGTGGTGACAAAATTACAGAAGTCACCACGAGGGGAGATCCTGATTACCTAGTGTCATGGAGACTTAGCCAACTGCTCTCTCTCAGTTCAGTGCCAATTCAAACAGCTGTGAAATAGATCTGAGGTGGCGAAAACTCTGCTTGAGGTTAATCATGATGATGATAGTTAAAATAACCGTTAACCTCATAATAAGTAAGGAGAAAAAATAAATTATGTCCGAAATTATATTGTTGAATATTTCGCTATTGAAGCTTCGTCAGCAATAGCAATAGCGAAGCTTCGTTCGTTTTTTTGCTGACGAAGCTTCAATAGCAAAATATTCAACAATATAATTTCGGACATAATTTATTTTTTCTCCTTACTTATTATGAGGTTACCGGTTATTTTAACTATCATCAGCTGTGAAATAGTCCATTTAAAGGGAAAAATATTCACCTCTTACCACAAAATGAAGTTATAAATAGACGAGACCAAAATATATTGTAAATTCATCACATTTTGCTTACAAAATTTGCTACCGAAACATATTTCAAGTTAATGCTGATAAGCGTTCTTAACTTTTAACGACCGGCACTTGTAAACACTTTTGGTTTTCATCAAACTGCGGCCTTTTCCCGTATTTCTTTTTATGCAATGCAGTGGAAAATATATTTTGCGTTCGCTTGCTATGATTATGTGCCCGCTGATCCTCTTCAAATGATAGGCATTTAATGAAAAGGAAACCAAACTAGCAGCTCAACGATGCGCTTTTGCGGCGGCCTTATTAGTCGTTGCGACCCTCATTTTTTTAATTGCTTCATAATATCTTCAACATCAAGAGCTTTGTATAATTTTGTCTGTGGCTGTATATAACACTATGCTTCATATAATCATGGAAAATAATATTTTTTCACAAAAATTAGCACCAATTAAAACTGGCAAGTATGTATATCAGAAGCTCATCCTTGCGTTTAGATGGCGACCTATTTAGTGTCGGCGATTTGTTTCATTGACTAATCAGGGACGTTGTCATGCTTCTTGGCGCAGGACTTCGTTTCTGGTCCTATGTTTTATTAACAGATAGGACGTAGGGAAGGACGAAGTTTTCAATGACCTTCATGAAGCTCACCGGGTACCTATTTACTTTTATTTTATTTTTCCAAAGATACATATTTGAATTAAGGAACAACTGTATTGAATTATTGATTTTAATTAACATAATTGTTATATAATAATGGAAGCCTCATAAATTGTTGTTAACAAATTAAAAGGTGAATGTCAAAGGGAAATATTCACTTTTTGATTTATTTGTCTCTATTTTTATTTCACACATGTCTGGTATCAAATTGATCGTGTCACAATTTATAAGTGAAATAGCAACTTTTATATTTAGCAAGTACATTTTGGGAAATACAAATATGTACTTCCATATGGTGACGAACAGTATGATCCATCACTATCTTTGGTTTGAATGTTCTTTGTAAACAAATCATAGGGCCGATGAAGTAAGTGCGCCGAGAAACGTGACAACGCCCCTGATTGGTCAATGAAACAAATCACCGACGCCAAATAGGTCATCGTTGCGTGCCCAAGTGAACTTCCGATTTAATTGCCAGTTTTCATTGTTCATTTATTTCTTTGAAGACAAAATCATAATAAGCTAAAGTAAAGTGTTGTATACAGCCAGAGACAAAACTATACAAAACGCCTAATGTTGAAAACAAATGAATCAATTGTCAAAAGTTGAGGATCGCAACCACTAGCTAGGCCGTCGTAGCGTGCCCAAGTTAACTACTAATTTGGTTACTTATTATTCCTGTTTGTTGATTCGGATTGCTAATGATGTTAGGGTACATAACATAATCCCAATAGACAGAGCACAAAACATATTGCCATACAATGTTGTCAAAAACAATACGAGACAAACCCGGAATTCGAAATTCGTTGCCAAATACTTGCAAGTACTGGTCGTTATAAACGTGGTTCGCTTATCAACTTGACTTGAAATATCTCAGGGTTAGGAATTGCGATATGCAAAAAGCGAACAATTTACGATTTATTTCGACCTTGTCGGTCGATTTTAAGCACATACTCCATTTTTGTGAAAAGGGTGAATATTTCCCTTGAATGATATATTATTGTGTTGTTCATATATTATCATTATTTTTGTGAATATGTAAATATTTAAGCCGTATATTTCATCGCTCCATTAGTCGTCATTGATACCGTTCCTCTGCCTCCTCCTGCAGTCAGGGAATGTCGGCACTCGGTCGGTGCGCACCACCAGTCCTCCCTGGACACCCTGCCCTCCCCGTTCCATCCCGACTCTCATCCGTCGTCCGATACCCTTGCTCTGCCTCCTCCTGCAGTCAGGGAATGTCGGCACTCGGTCGGTGCGCGCCGCCAGTCCTCCCTGGACACCCTGCCCTCCCCCCGTTCCATCCCGACTCTCATCCGTCGTCCGATCACCTTCCGGTCGGTTCCGTCGGCGGCCGACTGTCAGATCCTATCAGCAGTCGGCCGGCGGGCCCGCGGGGGGACGCCCGCCACGCCCGCCACGCCGCGCCGGCCCACACACAACCCACCCTGACCGCCGCAGGGCAGAGACGCTCCCGGCAGGAAACGGAACGGCCACACACAACCCACCCTGACCGCCGCAGGCCAGAGACGATCCCGGCAGGAAACGGAACGGCAGGGCTTCTGGAGAAATGTGTACAGTGTGCTCGGAAGTGTTGATTAGTGAGCGATATTCCCTTGGCCCTAATTGGACAATGTTACCGATTACATTGTACACATTTTCCATGAAACGCCGCCGTGATCTAGCAAATTACCGTGCAACATACTTCTACCGCGTACAGGCGATGCTAGTCTTGTATACAAATATATGCTACTTATGTTCCTCAAGCATCTACAAAACATGCAGGTCAATATTTGTGCCAATTACACACTGCCCTGAGTAGCTTAGGGTGAAAATATATTAATTTAAAAGCATGCCAACTAATATATTCGCACAAGACAAACATCGCAGCCCCGTAGTTCAGCCAGCTGTTTTCAGATAAAACTGTCCTGAATCTGCCAAGCTGACGTCAATACTATCAGTATCATATCGGCGGCCCGGCCACCGACACGGCTAATTAGGCCAACAGAAAAAGGCGCTGTGGGATATACGGATTACGAATAATCGAAGCTGTATGTGGTTACTTTTTCATTCAAGTGCAAACTTTTTTATCTAAAAAATATAGCATGCTAAAGATGATTATATCGCCTTATTTACTATACACGTCACAAATGAAAAACTTTCTTTCCATCCCATTTTTTTTTAATTCAAGGACGAAATGGAGCACAGCTATGTAAATAATACCCACATAAATCATTACTCTGTGCCGGCGGCGTGACGTCCCAGATGACGACAGCGACGTCAGAGCGTGTGCCGGACTCACCCCTGACGTGCGGCGGAAGCGGCGACTGTAGCCCCGCAGCAGGTGGTGCACGTCGTACTGGGTGTGCGTGGGCAGCGCGTTCCTCCGGCCGTAGACGGCCAGGCTGGCGCCGCGCGGCACTGTGCTGTTCCACTGCAGGTATGCGTCGTCCGGCAGGTAGAACTGCATCGACCAGTAGCCGTGTGGGCTCAGAGTCTCGGCGTAGCTCTCGTCCAGACGCACCACGGAGAAGGTGCTGCCCGCCGGTGGCACCGTCTTCCTCCGCACGTCTGATGAAACACGCCGCCAAGCACGGTCAGGTCACGGCGGGGTCACAGTGGGTCAAGGCTGGGTCAGGGTCAATGTCATTGTCAGCAGTTGGGTGTTAGGCACAATAGCGACCACCAGGAACACCGAGTACTCAGTGAGATGATCAAATGATAGTTACTTCTGTATCAATTATCTGATCTGCTGACAATACCATGCAGGAAAAACTGCGTTCGTTATCAATGGAATGAAATGTTGTAAAAATAGCTTTGTGCTTAAATATATTGTAACTGTAAATCCTCCGCCTGTCTGCGTACATACGTTTTCTACTCAATTGACTTTGCCATCGTTTCATCACAAAACAATCGCAATGAAGCTCAGACCTGTGTTAATCGAGTCTCGCTCTGAAAGTCTCTGAAGTTGAGCTAGCTGTACTGATCCGCTGTCCATTCAGCACATTGCTCAGCGTTGTGTACGGGTCGCCTTCGGTTCCGGCCGGCCGCTAATCGGCACATTTCCAATAGCCGGCGCCGTCTCCAGCCGGACAGGCACTCTGGCCGGCTGCTCCTTTTTTGTCGCTTCTCCAATCAGCCCGAGTCAGCAGACGCTGACGTCAGCACAGCTGGCCGGGGGCAGCGGTGGTGGGCCGCGGGCCGTTTCCCGCCCGGCGGCCATGTCAAGGCTCCCCACACAGACCGCCGGTCCGGACCGGGCCGGGCCGGACGCTACAGCAGCAGCCGGCAGCCGTGCCGCTGATATACGGCCTCTGCTGGGATAAACAAACGACCCGGCGCCGCTCTCTCACACCGAAACCGCGCCGCGCGCAGTTTACCAGATGGATCGCCGCCGGTGGCGTTCCCGCTCATTCCACAGCTCATATCGCGGCAAACGCGGCAAAAACGCCGGTCTGTCGGCGGACACGGTGCTGCCGAGTGGTGCGGCGCGGTCCCCCTCGGTGCGCGCTCTGTTGTTGTTTAACCGCGGTAGGCAGAGACCGGGCGGCGTAATCTCGTCAGACTGAGCCAGGTCGGCCGTCACTTCTTCCTCCTGCGCCACCGGCGGCGCTCTGGCTAAACAAACAGGTTTTTGCAATTAAAAGTTCCCGGCCGGTACGAAAACTTGGTAACGTACCGGCGGGCGGCCTTACGCACTGCGGCGGCCGACAAAGTGAAGCAGTTTTGCGCGCCGCTTGTCGCGACCATAAATTAGATTGATAATGCAATAAATTTAACGTTGTGTGAAAACAGTCGCACGGTGCATTCCCGGAGTGTGCTCTATATCCTTCATGGTTTATGGGGCGTCCAGGAATGCATTAACTTCGATTACAAAATGACCCCTGGAATATTGTGACAAAAGCACTTCAAGCGGCTGTCATCTTCGTCATGTAGCAACGGGTATCGACCGTCAGGCGTGACCAAGTTGGCTCCTGATGTTACACGGCGGTAACCTGACACCGCTCCGACAGTCATCTTTCTTCGGGAAGTTTCGGTCGCGCCGTGTTAGTCACCACAAGTTGAGGATGCGTCACATTAGTTGCCACCAAGGCCTGACGGCGCTGCGTTAGCGACGGCAGGGGTTCAGAGAGCGCAGCGCGAGGCGAGGGGCTCGGAACTCGCTGCGTGTTAGGCTTCTGCTCCTTGGTCGCACGAGTTTGCCCGAGTTGCGTTTGTCATCGCAGCTAGTGCTTCTGCGG
Organism: Semibalanus balanoides; assembly: GCA_014673585.1. Taxonomy (NCBI): domain Eukaryota; kingdom Metazoa; phylum Arthropoda; class Thecostraca; order Balanomorpha; family Balanidae; genus Semibalanus; species Semibalanus balanoides. The sequence goes on from VOPJ01011188.1 coordinate 269,048, forward strand.
TCATTTCCGTGATCGAAACTATCAGGAGCGGGTTCTGAGTAAAAAATGCGACAAGCCTGCTACATATTTACAAAAGCTTTAAGATTATGGCGTGCAGCCTGCGTCTCACGAAGCATTCAATATAATGCCTCGGACGCTCATTGCCAAAGGCCCTTCCGTTTCTCTTGCCGCAAGTTTTTGTCATTTCCCCACTTCCGGTCAGGTTAATGTCCAGCACGAGCTGTGAGTTGCAAGCCGAAAGCTTGTTAGAGCCACTCTATTTGGGATGGGCCGCTCTGGGACGCCGTGTCAGCGGAAAGATGGCAACATCCGCCGCCAGACGCAATTGCATTTCACGGTATAATCCCTCAATGTGCCGGCACAACTGAGACAGTGAAAATAAAGTAACTTATCTCAATCTGGGCTCCAGGACTGAAAGATTCAGACCCAGCTGCCACCTTTGTGAGTCAATGATGACACGGCGAGATGAACTTTGTGCCCTGAGGGCTTACAGCGCCGACAAACGACGACACAGCATTGACGTCATCCACTATCGGCGTCCAGAGCTGCCTCCAGCCGCTGATAAATAGAGCGACAGCGAACTGCGCCACTCGTGACGCAGTCACCACTGTGACGCCAATCACGACGCATAGTGGGACAGTGTCACTCACGGCGCATAGTGGGACAGTGTCACTCACGGCGCAAAGTGGGACAATGACTCTCACGGCGCATTGTGGAACAGTGTCACTCACGGCGCATAGTGGGACAGTGTCACTCACGGTGCATAGTGGGACAGTGTCACTCACGGTGCACCGTGGGATAATGCCACGCGCAGTGCATTGTGGGTCAGTGCAAATAACTATTCGCCACAAGCAGGCGCAAGCAACTAACAAAATAAACGGCCGCGCGCCGCCGCGACCCGAGAGGAAAGTCCGAACTAAAGAGACGCGGGAAAGACGTATGTACACAGAAAGCAGACGGGGACAACTGAATGAGAGAGAAAAAAGACAAGAGACAAAGACGGCTCACCTTCGATGACGATGATGGGGACTGGGGGCGGATAGGTGACGGTGACGGTGCTGGGGCGGACGCAGGACGGTGTGGGCGCCACAGAGACGGTCAGGACGGGCACGGTCGCTGGCGGGGGCGGGGGCGGGGTCAGAGGGGCGGTCGCTGCTGCTGGTGATCCGCTAGCTGGTCGACTTGGCTCGGACGCCTCCACAGCCGGTGCAGTGGTAGGCGCGACAGTTGACGGTTCAGCTGTCTCTTCTGTTGCTGGTGGCGTCTGGGTCGAGGTGGCCTCGGACGTCGTCTCCGTCGCCGCCGCTGTGGTCGGAGACGCTGTGGTAGACTTTGGAGTTGGTGCTGTTGTCTCTGGCGCTGGCGTAGAGCCACTAGTAGAAGTTGATGTCGTCGCCGCTTCAGTCGGCTCTGTAATACCATCAGTTGGCGCGGGAGTGCTCACTGTCTCTCTCGTCTCGATATCCATCTCCGGTGTGCCCTCCTGCAGACCTGACGGTGTGGCAGACACCGCCGCCGCCGGGACCGGTGCCGTCTTGTGCAGGGTGGCCGTGACCTGTCGGCTGTCGGTCGGCAGCACCATTGACAGCTGATACAGCTCGCCGCCGTCCACCGACACGGTGACCGTCACCGTGCGTGGCGTGGACGGCAGCGGTACGCTGTCCACCGTCAGCGCCGGAGGTGGCGGCAGCGGCGGCGGCTCGTCGGCTCCCGTCTCCGCTGCGGATTGCCCGGCGGGGCCACCCGTCGGCGACGTGGTTGTCATAGCAACGCGGTCGCCGCCCGGCGCTAATTTTTCTTCATCATCGTCGGGGCCGGTGCGAGGAATCTCATTGCTTCCTAAATCAGAGTGGTTTCCGACGTCAGACGCGTAGCCGGAGACGCCAGGATCGGACTGGGTCGGACGGTGATCCGCTGAGCGAGGCGTGGCCGGGCGGGGCTCAGCCGGCCCGCTGGGTGGCAGTGGTGACGAGGTCGGGTCAGTAGCGGTCTCAGTCGGCCCGCTGGGTGGCAGTGGTGACGAGGTCGGCCGTTCGGCCAGCGGCACAAACTCGACCACCTCGCTGTCGTAGACTAGCGCGCTGTCTCGACGCGGCGTGGCCGGCCACAGAGGGGAGTCGTGCTGCGGCCTGTCAGGTGGGTCCGCCGCCAGCGGCTCAGCCGGCTTCTCTTGACGCGCCGCACTGGGCCTGGGTGTTGTCAGCTTGTCCTTAGTCCTGGGCGTTGTCGGTTTCTCTTGTGGGCGTATCGTTGTGGGATTCTGTTGAGGGAGATGTTCAGGGAGAGAATTCGAAAGAATGTGTGAAGGGAGATAACTTGGCTTTTCCTGAGGGTCTGAGAGCTTCTCCGGCAAAACTGAAGATGCCGGTTTTGTTTGAGAGTCGGATACAAGAGGAGGTCTCTCGTTTAAAATGGGTAAGATACGTTCTTCTTGTGATGTGTCAAGCAAAGCAAGCTCTTCAGGCGTAGGAAGTGTGCGATCCTGATGACGATTTAATAGAACAGCTGGTTTTGTTTGAGAATGAGACAGAACATTAACCTTGGATTTAGATACGATTGGCTGCTCTTGAATATCAGGCACCATGAGCCCATCATTAGAATCGGATGTAGTTGTTTTCTTTTGCAAATTAACATCTTCTTGTACATTGGATACCGTGGGTTTCTGCGAATTGCCATCCGATCCAGCAGCTGTCTGTTGCTGGCGAGACTGTGCGACCCTTTTCAGCAGTAGCGCGGCCGCCTCTCTATCTGTCTGGTCGGGTTCTGACGGCTTTGACGGCGCGGGAGCGTCACTCTGCGGCCTATCCTGCGCCACCCCGGCCGCAGCCCCCATCTTCTCCACCAACGGCGCCAGGTTCGAAAAGTCGATCATCCGGTCACCAATAATGGTGGCGTGCTCCATGACGATGCCGTCGCGCTCGGCTGCCTCTCCGCTGGCCTCGGGTGTCTCCCAGTCAGCTCCGTCGTCCGCCTCTCTGCCGCCGGCGGGCGTCACCTCCATCAGGTCCTCTCCAACTAGGCTGGGATCGGGATCAGGGGTAGCAGGCGTGGCGGCCTCATGCAAAACCTCTCTACGCACACGGAGGGAGCGCATGCGGCGGACGGCGGCGCGCGGCCCGGCGGCCGCCCCCGATAGTTTACCTGGCTTGCTGCCGGGAGAGGGGGACGAGGAATTTGTGGGCGGTTTGTTGTCGGTGCGCGAGGCACCTCCGCCAGCAGATGTCACCACCGCCGGACACTGGCCGATACTCTCACCATGAGTGGTGGTCAGACTCCACACTGCGAACAGAACGAACACAACGCTTCGTCAGCGACGCGCTAACCAGTACACATCCATTTCACAGCGCGGCAGGTGGATGCTGTGCCGCAGTGCACTAAAACGCCTGCGCGGTAGACTGTGCCGCGCCACAGTTCAGCGCTGCGGCACAGTATACGTTTCCACGGTTATCGAGCGCGTTCACAACACTGAAGCAACGCGCGCTGCTCGGCACAACGCGCGGTCATTTACGGTCCTTGGATGCCCGATCGACACTCCTGAAATGCAAAGCTTCGTCTCATTACTTCGAAACGCTCACAATTTCAGCATAAACTTTGTGCTATCAACTCACAGTAATATCATTCAGGACGGACGCCACACAAAACAGGCAGGCTACACCTTAAAGACGACAGGGCTTACGACGAGCCAGCGCTGCAGTGCTAACCGAATGTGACGTTCAGCCGGAGATCAGACGCGTGCCTCGCTCCCTCGGGGTGGCAGCTCGTGGAAGAGGCGGCGCGAGCGTGGATGAACAGTAAACGCCCAAAGAGATGACGAGCAAAATGTTATAAATTTACCCCCCCCCAATGAGTTAGCCGTCGTCCTACGGGGTCCTTAAGCGACCCCCCTGATATTTGTATTGCATAACTTTTAGACGTGGGCCGATCTTGCTTACATTTTCAGTAGCTGAGTTTACAACAATTATACGTATGCTGTTAAAATTAAATCGAAATTGGTCAAGTAGTCTAGGAAATTATGACTTTTTAGTGACGTCATGCTGGTGAAAAAACGATGAGTGTTGGAAAAATTGTAAAAATAGAGTTTTGCAGAAATTTGCAAACGGAAAACGGCAAAGATAGAAAATGACATTTTCTTTAAAATGGCAGTCTAATGTTTTCAAAAATGTTTTTTTTTCTTTACCCTGAAAAAATCTCAATTTTTTAAATCACAACAAAATCAAAATTTCACAGAGTTAAAAACAAACGCAAACATGCGACAAGAGAACATGAGTAGAAATTACTTCTTAACCCAATTTCAGAGCAACATCTCTAATTTTGACGGAGTGATTGCTCCCCAAGTGTAAGAAACTTATAACGTAATTTGTTAAAATCATATTTTTTAACTTTTTTGACCAGATACGAAAAAATGAATATCTTTTTTGGATTTCTGAGACAAAACTGTCTTATAAATTTGCCTTTTTATTTGCATTTATCAATTTCTGATTTTGAGGTTTTCTGACGGAGCAAAATCGTTATTCTTGACGTGGTCGAGTCGAGGTCATTCACTTGACCTGGGAGGTCACCCATTGACTTGAAACCTAAAAAAAAATACCATTAGACTTCTAACATGACGGGCAACATGTTGGTTTTTACTGCGTTTTTCTATCTTGCTTGGTTTGGAAGTTAACAAAGGAGTCGTTTTAAGACCCTCCCCCGTAGGGCGAAGGTGAGAAAAGCTCCCGTGGGGCGAGGGTTAAATGTCGCTCAATGTCCGGGATTAATTTACGTTAAGATACAAATACAGAGTCTCTGGAGTTTGGTGTCGAATGTTTTTATGAATCAAGGACGTGGAAGTCCTTGACGTTTGAGTTAAAATTCGCAATATTTGCAGCATTGTGTTTGTCGATTTTCATTTCCGAATAGACCTAAATGATACGTCTGGCTTCCATCTTTGCACTTGTCGGCAAGGCAAGACGTGACAGCTGGCCTACGGCAGCCTGTTTTTGTACAAATTGTTGTCAGCCCGGCGCAAGACGAACGGACGGGCTCGCAGAGGACACAGACAGCAGTGAAGCCAAACATTGCCACTTGGAGTGGCAAGCGAAGGACGCCGTCATATGTCCTTTACACGCTGATCAAATGCTGATGAGCTGGAACACTCTGTTATTGCGGGTAAACATATGGCAGGAAAACAAATTGATGCTGCGTATTATTGATGCAAGAAGTTGTTTTGCGGAAATGTGATCAAATGACCACTTGCTAAAAATATGTCAACCATAACACGGTTGGAAATTTGATCATCAATGGAACGCAATATTACTGCTTAGCGCTTACCAGTGACCATTAACCATTGGCCAATACGCTACTTTCCTAGCATCCATTTATCAGGCCATTTCGTGTCAGTGGCGAACTGATTAGCTAAGTCGGGCGGCGCGGCCACCCGCCGACATATCGTTAGTCTAAACCGACAGCCAGCAGCTGGCCACGACACCACCATGGAAGCCGTTCACGAGCGGCTGGCTGTCGCCCCGCCGCGCGCCGTAAGTCAATACTTGGTAGAGGTGGCGGGCGAACACGGCGCGAGCGCCAAACGACGCTACAGTCGTTTTTCACGTGTCAACAAACCATTATTTCGGCATTATCACACGCCCAAGATGTATGGCCGGTCTGACGCCGACCGCGCCTGCCTGCCGGAGGTGGCGTCATTCATTACTGGCTACGGGCACGTAGTCGACACCAGTCGTCGGTCAAATTGGCCGATTTCTCATCGCCTGTGGCCGCCGGCGCCGGCGGCGACGCGGCAAATTCGCCGTCTTTTTCGGGCGGTGCGACGAATTCGGCGCGCGCGCTGCGTCACCGTCGTCACCGCCGTTTACGACGCGATTTTTCACGCGCGACGTTTTGATAAGATAAAATCGATGGCGGCGCCGGCGGCCAGTGCGGGCGCGTGCCCCGCATGAGGCGACAGAGCCAGCAGTGCGCCATGACTGCCACTCGTTGGTCGGCGCGCCAGGACTGCCAGCCGCAGGTCGGAAGGCGCGGCCAGCGTGTCACAAAGTTAGCGCTGTCGGACCCGGGTGCGCTGTGACATTTACACTCCTTAACATAAGTGGATGAATGGAGACGAGACGTGGTGGATGCCGGACGGAATACAGCCGAGCAAAAGGCCATTTCGGCCATTACATAAATCTCACATCCGGCTTGATTTAGTGCGTCTGTCGCGGGTTCAAGCCCTGTGCGTGCCGACGTTTAGTTTAACACACGGCGTCATTTTGAACTGTCGAACGCAGGCGAGCCAGCTCTCCGTCTCCCCGTGCAGCGGCCGCGCTGGAGTCTTTGTGGCCAAGCGCACCTGGCCTTGATCTGGCCAAATGGCGCGTCTCCCCCGGCTGGACGGGTGATCAGTGGCGCTCGGCTCTAATGAGAACACACGATCCTGATGGGGGTCGATTCCGGGGAGGTGCGCCGCTCGGACCGCCCGCGCTGCAGCAGAGTGATGGTCTGCGCGCGGCCAGCTGACCGGTAGCGGCGGCACTGAGAGTGACGGTCGGCCCGCCAGTGACCATGAGGCGGCGGCCCGCCTCGCACTGCCGCCACCGCGATCGATGCGGCGCCTGGCGACTCCGGCAGGAGCGGCCCAGAGCCCGCTGAGCCTGCCCGTCATAAACGCAGAGACGCAATTCTGCACACTCCAGGGAGCGGGGCTAACGCCGCTTAGCCGGGGATGGGGAGCCATTTACCAGAGTCGTCAGCAGGACTCCGGTGTCCGCGAGCGAGTGGCAATCACCGGCAGAGTCAGTAGGCATGGAAATCGCCATCATCAAAGCGGCATCCAGGCGTAACTCCTGCCAGCCATAAACTGGGGACGCAGTGATGAACCGACTGTTTACTGCGCTGTTGAGGTCATTTACGGGAGTCGCTAATCATACGATGATAGCAAGGCTGAAAGCTCTCTAATGCAACAGCATCGTTTCTGTGGGAATAGGTAATCCTTTAGGTTCATGTTCCCTTTCCAGAGCGCATGTTTAGACTTCCATGCTCGTCGTCACACTCTCGACGTCATGGAGAGCCGACTGAATCAGTCCTTCGGTTTCAGGACCCCAAATGACGGCTCTGGTAGCTCTTCAGCTATATGGCCCTCTTCGTTGACCGTTTCCAGTCCCAGCCGGAATTCTCAATCTAGCTGCTTGTGCGGCCTCTCCCAGCCGGGTTCGCCGGCCTCCCTTTGAACCCGTCCGATTCGGTTCACTTCTCAGGCGCAGTCAGCCGGCCGTCACTGAGAGCCACTCGAGCGGGGGTGGCGGCTGGATCAGCCTCGGAGCCCTCTGCCTCCCCTCAGAGCGGCGGCGGCTGGATCCTTGGCTGAACCACGGAGCCCTCTGTCTCCCTACTCAGCGCGGCGGAGCGTTTTGCGGACACTCGAGCGGGGGCGGCGGCTGGATTCCTGGCTGAGCCTCGGAGCCCTCTGCCTCCCCTCAGCGCGGCGGCGGATGGATCCCTGGCTGAGCTACAGAGCCCTCTGTCTCCCTGCTCACCGCGGCGGAGACTGGATCCCTGGCTGGACCACGGAGCCCTCTGCCTCCCTGCTCAGTACTCAGCTCGGCGGCGCGTTCTGCGGAGAAGCACCAGCTGAGGCAGCACGGTAGCCGTATCGGTGGCGGCACTGCATCGCAGCAGCTCCTGTTCATCAGCGGCCGGCTCTGGTTACGCCCGCCGCCGGCTGGAGGCGGTGTGGCCGACCAGCCCCCGGCTGACGAGGCTAATTATCAGGGCGGGGGCCGAGAAACGTATCCAATCAGTGATCAGATGCCACAGCCACCGCTGCCGCTCCTGCTCCCTCCCCGCCAGGCATGCGCTCTTCCTCTCCTATCTTCTTCTTCCCTATCTTATTCTCGTCATCCTATGCTCACTTCTACCTTATTTTTGGTAGGAATGCTCATTCTACCTCACTTCATGTCGTGGTTAGCGTTACCATGGGAACCACAATAAGCGACGGCTGCCATGTCACTTCGACCCCCGCCATATACCGTATACATAAACACATCCAGAATTGTATCTACCTTGGTTACCACCAGCACAGCAACATCTCGACATGCAACAGACTTGCCTGAGCCACTGTGTACATAGCTATCCAGAAATATTTATGTCATGGTTTGGTGTATTGCATATTTCTGCGCCACCCTTTAATTTAAACGGTCATTAAGCATTAATTAACATGAGATTCCCGTCTTCCATTCAGCTTCGATAGCGATGAATAATGCAGTGATATCATGCAATATCCAACATCATCTCGGAAAGTCTAACAACTTAATGGACTGAATTTAGTAAAATATAAGACGTTCATGATGGGGATTTGGGTGGACATATTTACGTTTTGGTAGTATTGCTCTTTGGATTCTATTCATTCTTTAATTTGTTCGAACACGTATTAAGTTATAATAAGTTGCTAGCAAGGAGCACAAATTCAAAATAACGTAATAATTATGTCAAATCGCGTCATTCACAATCGTTGGCAATCGTTGGCTGACTACAAAGCTTTTTTGCCTGCAAATTTGTAAAAGAAGATGTCATCAATGGATAAAGACATAAGACACGTATTTCCAGAAGTCTGGTTCGTATCTGGTGAGTACTAAGTACCCACTGTCAATGTGTGTTCCGCAATCTCTCCTCACTAGAGTTGCAGGAAATCCTAAATATTTGGTCACAGCCTAGTCACGTCCACAAAATGAGCTGACAAGTCGCAAGTCACAGCTTTAGTCACGGCGCTGCAATGCTTGGCCTATGATGCTGGCCTAGCCAGTCACAGCTTCAGTCACGGCCATGATCAGTTCTGGTCCCAGCGCTGGGACGCTGGGATCAGAATTCTGCAACTCTGCTCCTCACCGCACAAGAGACACGCTTGATAGCAGCCGGCGGATGTCGTCACTGATCTAGCCGATGACGTCACTGGAGTTGACCGGTCATGTCTCAATTATTGAGAAGCATCAAACTTTCAGCGCCAACGTCTTCCATAGAACCGATAATACGCGATCGGATGGTGGTGCCAGCCTGGCAAGGTCAGTGGGAGGATCTATGCGTGGCCAGCACTCTGATCCAGAACTCCATCCAATCTAAAGGCTCGGAATTCATTTGTAGAAGGCTCCTTTGGTAGAAGGAAAGTCGTTTTACCACAAAGAAAACTAACAATCGTGCGACATCACAGCACTTTGTAATGGTGTAAATGTAAAACATATAGTAGGTATGGTAATAGATTACGCTGGTCCACTAGCGGATCCAGGGGGGGGGGGGCAAAGCCGCCATCCTTCCAAAATGCCTGAAATCAGAGCAAAGTTGACACATTTCTGATATATAATAAAATCTAAGAACTTTTACTAATCAAAGTTTGCTTTTAATCAGCTATCATTGCATAGGCATGCGGAAATCCGATGAGTTGTCAAATTGTGTAATACTTTTGGGGATTTGAACCCCAAAACCATCCGTGCCCTCCTCCACCCCAACCACCGTTCTGGATCCACTAATGCACTGGTCACCTTAGCGAAATAAAATAAGCAAAGAGACGGGTTAGTTATGCAGTCTTATAATTGTTCATACGTGTGCATTAAATAGTCATATGCCATTGCTATTCAATAAATTTGTTGAAGATATGCTGTCAAGCACAACAAGGTCACACGATTGTTCGAAACAAACTTTTCGACTCACGTAAAGGTCACAGGATTTCGTCGATTGCAACATGGGATTAGGTGCGGATTTTCAAATGCCGTATCCAACATCACTTCCGAAAGTCTAAGAACTTACTGGACTGAATTGAGCCAGTCCGATTCAGAATCCAGTCCAGTGTCACTGCAATTCTGCGCCATCTGGCCCGCTAACCGGACCCTGTCCCATCCTCTCCGCCCCGCATCTCGCTGGCTCGATTCAGAAATAATAAAACGTCCAATCAACATGGCGTGCGGCGGCCATCCGTCGCCGGGCCAGGGGACAGCGGCCGCCGCCGCCGACAATTTATTGGAAAGTTTCCCGCGCCGCCAAACAGAAAACTCATTCGGTCTGATTATTTGGACACGATAAAATTTTACCTCCGCTGGAAATATCGCGCCGGGAGGCGATGGTCGACCAGTGCAGCAAAGGGCTCTTCCCCGCGCGTAATAATGCGGCAGGCTATAGCTCTGAGGCGGAAAATGTGGGAATTAAGGCGTTAATATGACAAATAAGCAATAAAATCTGGTGATGGAGAGGCGAGAGGCGTGAAATGAACTGGCAGCTCGTGGCAGACCGGGGAAATGTGTGTATGGTGGGGACTGCTGGGATTAGTGCCAGATCTGAAACGAGCCCGGCGGCGGATTATTTGTGTCACTCGGATTTGGGATTGGAAGAAGCCAAGCGTGACTTTATCATTACAGTTAACCTACCGTGACTGATCATAGCAGTGCAATCACAAGCGTTTATAAGCCACATATGCGCATCTATTCCCCGAGGCCAGTCGCTATGTAGATCCAGAACGACGGTTGACAATTATTCGTTTGCAGGCTGCTGAAAACCCGCTGACAAAATAAAGGTTCCTGTATTGATACTGGTGTCAGACGGACGCGCTGGACCTTCACTGGAAAACCGGACAATCGTCTCGCCCTGTCCCATTACCGATCTCTTCCCCCGCCCTCCCTCTTCGACCTCGAGCGCCATTTCCACCGCCCGCCCAATGAACGATATAACCGGCCATTCGGACGCTATAGCCGGCGCGCCAATTCTCGCCGGCGGCGCGCCGCCTCTACCGCCCCTCGCACACCGCGCGTGCCCCGCCGTGCTGCTCTCTGGCTGGAGTGCGCCGGCCGGCATTCTGATTAAACTGCGCCTCGGAGGCGGCGGCGTCCCGCGTGCTCTCATTAGGGCCGCGGAGGAGCGTCGCCAGCCCTCGAATGGCAGGTGACGGCCGCCGCAGAGACGGCCGCCGACGGTCACCGACGGCCATCGAGACGTCTGGTGGTCCGGCCCAGACAGAGCTGCAGTGGCAGGTTACAGGAGCGCTTTCTGAGAGGCAATCTGTCTGATTGTGATGGAGTTATAGATCTAAGTTAGATAGAAGCAATATGAAAGCAGATAAATGGTTGTGCATATGCTTCACATCTTATTACCAAAAGAAGTCTAGGGTGGCTTTCAGATTGATTGGTTTTGGTATGAATAAGTCAGAGACAATGTCGACTATGTCGATTCTGGAACGGAGCTGAAATCTGAAGCTAGCCAATGCAGCTACCAGCTCGCAGTGTTTTCGGCCGGCACCACTGTGTTCCACCCCTGAGCTATGTGTTATCTCTGAGCGTGTGTCAGGCGGCGGCGGCGGGCGGCAGCTGCAAACAGAGCAAGCTGGACGGCGGGCGGCAGCTCTGCAGCACAGCTCTGCAGGCTGCGGCAGCTCAGCAGCGCAGCTCTGCAGGCTGCGGCAGCTCTGCAGCACAGCTCTGCAGGCTGCGGCAGCTCTGCAGCACAGCTCTGCAGGCTGCGGCAGCTCAGCAGCCCAGCTCTGCAGGCTGCGGCAGCTCTCCGCAGCGCCAGACCGGAGCTGGCGATAAGCGACTCTCGGCCCGACCCGATCGCGCCCTCCCAGACCAGTGGCTTTGTCATTCAAATGAGCCAATTTAAAAGTGCGTGCCCGGCTTGTGGCGGGTGTGATGCAGGGCGAGGTGGAGCTGGACGGCGAGTGGAGCGGACCGGCGGACCGGCGCGGCGCACCGGTGACTGGCACTTCACGAGGTGCCAACACCAATTACTTACAGATGATGCAGCACGGAATAACCCTGCCCTGGGTTTGCGTGCTGGAGGAGTAACAGTTATCGAAGTATGTAGATGCAGACAAGCATTGCCTTCTAACTACACCCCAGCCAACAACAGTTCCAGCATTTACCACTGCGAGTTCTGAAACTAGCATGTCTTGTCAAGTTACAAATAGAAATTAACGAAGCCAATAGCGCATGGCAATCAAATCAACATTAACGGTTGTAAATGGCCCAAGCTAACTGTTTGTAATGTACAGTGTGGCGCCATGCAGACGCCTTTAACGAGTTATAACGAGCAGCCAGGTCGGCCATTCATAAAAATAAACAGTTAAACGGCCTCCACAACGACAAGATTCCTTTCCAAGCGCAGATTCATGGCATAAAAACTAAGTTGAGATCCATATTGCAACTGGCGATAAATTTCAACTAACGTTTCGGAGCAGTCGAATAATAGAAGACAGACGCCCTTTGGCTCGGATTTGTCTCGTGAAAGTTGTATCTAGTCAGCTGCACTTGACAAAGGTTTTGGAAGCTTTTCTGGATCGCTGAATATCTGTCTCGTAAATATGGCTTTATCAGACGACTCTCCATCTCTGGGGGAGCAGTGGAGAATAGTTCCTAAATCCGTCACCAGTCGTAAAACACTGCGTTCGTCATCCATTTGAGCGTGTGCTGCAGAGCAAGCGGATCTTTAGGGAGTCATAACAAGCTTGATATACATGCGTTTTAAACGTATGCACATCATGCGTACGACTGCCAGCAGTGTCATTGATGGCCTCTCCAATTTCAAGCACTCGCGGCTTTGTTGTCGAGACAGTTTGCAAGGGACTTTCCATCCAATATGTTTGCACAATTAGTTCGGCCGTCGTACGTCACTTATCACGGTTTACGGGCTGAAGACGACACAGACACCTGTGGCGAGCCATCCTCATCACCAACACCAGCACCAAGACCGACACTGCTCAGCGACACCAGCAGTCAGCACTTATATCAACAGCACGTGACTCATAGAGCAGCAATACCAGTACCAGTGCCGAACTCTCCAAGCAGCGAACCAGCACCAGCACCAGCACCAGACTCACCGAGCAGCGACACCAGCACCAGGCAGAGGCCGACCAGCACCAGCGTGGCCAGCTTCCAGCTCCAGCATCGGCCGCTGGCAGGCAGCAGCGGCGGCTTGGAGTAGCTGAACCTGGCGTCTGACGGGGGACGGCGCAGGCTGGGTCGGCTGGGCAGCACCGCCGAGCCAGCCGCGAACGCCATGTTGTACCTGCGACGCAGATGAGGCGGGGTTAGAGACTCATGTGGTGTTTTACTGCCGGCTGCAGTGGCAGGGTTATACGGCATGTAGCTGCTGGCGACAGGTGAAGCGGGGTTGAACGTCACGTGGTTCCTGCCGACGTGAGTGGCTGGGCAGGGGTTGACAGGGCAGGAGACGCGTCAGTCATGCTACGGACAGGGGAGACGCCACGTGTGTGTCTGCCTGTGGAGTGTGGACTGGAGTGGTATATTTGGCTGGCATGTTGGATGACATGTGTTTGACAACAGGAGTGGCGCAGGAACAGCAGGAGTGATGGTGGACCTGTTGTATATTATACCTGCATGACAGTGACGGGAAGGTCATGCAAGACAGGCTGAGAAATCGTTACCTTCCATTGTCAACGAATGTGGCCACCTGTGAAAGACCTGTGAAGGTTCTTTGCCGACAATGGATGATCGAGCCACGGAGCCATTGTGCCACAAATATACTGAACCGGTTGTTCGGCCACGCCGTTTCATTGAAGTTGTGCCGGTCTATGAAAACTGTGAAGGTGTTTTGTCACGAAATGTGTTTCAGTAAGTTTTATTTGGATGTTGTGTGACATTAAACTTCGTTCTTGTCATGAAATTAAAACGAACAGAACATTTGAACTCGGATAAGTTCAAACTAGAGATGCAAAAAAAAAATATATATATATATATATATATATATATATATCAAAAAGCAGGAACCGGCACCGCCACCGCAACCGCTCATAAATGAGTTGACACCGGCATCGAGCCCGATCGCATGTGGCAGCTTCCGCCAGGCCCGGCAGTCAGCGATCTGCATGTCTATTTGATTATACACTAAGCAATATTGTAACCCCCAACTTATGCTGAGCCCGGCTGCCGGCATGAGACCGGCAAAGCTGAGTTCAGACATAGCTTCAGGCCCGCCGGGCCTGAATTTGGGTCCGGCGCCTGCTCCGTGGCCCTGGAATTTGCATCCCTTGTTCAAACTAGTACTATTAGTCTCGCCGAGTCTCTTTCTTGGATGCAAGAGCCAAGAAAATCACTTCTTCAAATACTAGTTCTCAGCATATACCTGGAAAGAATCTGAGAAAGAATAGAAGGCGGGTTTTTAGTTTCCGCACACTATTGACTCGGTCAACAGAGTCTGTCTAGCTATTCGATGGGCGAAGCTACGCAAACAGCAATCCATTTTCTGCCTTCCAATCTAGCACGTCACGGCTGTGCAACGACACGAATGCTGGCGCAAAGCAAAACAGACAGCCTGACGGACGCCAATATATCCATGTTAAGCAACATTAAGTCCAGGAACTCTATTTTGGGATCCTTTTGACGCTTCTTTGGCTGCTGAGCTTCAGTGTCAATCGTTCAGTCGCCTTGAATGACAAAAGTAAAGCTATTTTATGATAGTCTGTTTACCTTTGTGAGCCAAGCAGCACTCTACTTCGTTGCCCTGACCTGACCACTCCAATTTGGTGGCTTGATCTCGTTATCACACTAGCACATGGCCTGGCGAGGAATTTTTACTGCATTCCACCTTGAAACAAGAGGCTGCTGACAGCTACTACTGCGCGAAACACCCTTATTTCACATCCCTTAATTCCCCCGCAGTCATTCCTTCAGTTTTCCGCCAGTCCTCCAGCGAAACCCTGCCCCTCCATGTCCCGCAGTCGTCCAGGGTTAGAGGAGCGGTCCAATGACGTCGGCCGGTCCAGTGACGTGTCTGGCACCGCCTCGGGCGGGACGTGTCGGCTCAATATCAAGACAGCTCTTGACATAGCTGGCTGCAATTTATTCCCACTAAAGCTGGCTTAGAAGAGATGGGCACTGATTACGTCACACTGTCACAATATTCGGGGGAAACGCTGAGGCTTCGCATCACATAGTTTACAATGTGTGGACTTAAAATAGTATTTGAAAGAAATATGACAAGTCATCACCATGTGGCCCCATGTAGCCAATAAGTTGAGGCGCCATAGAACACTTATAATCATCACCATTCATCACGATTGTGCATTGCACACAGACTCACGTACAGAAGAAACATGCACATAAATATCGCTTCCGCAGTTAAACTGTTGTAAACCTTTCTTAAGCACAAAACGGCTAGTTCTTTGAACCGAAAAAGGGGACGACAATTATTTGTCGCCGTCTTTTCGGAGCCTGATCGGTCCATGTCACCACGGCGCCGCTGTGGTGGTGATGTTAGTGAAGGTCATTTGAGGCCGCGGCAGTACCGTCGCGGACAGGTCGTCCATACAGCGGCGGTGATTAACTCGCGCCTGAGACAGCTGAGGTGAGACAGCTGAGGTCGCCCGCTGATTCATGGCCGGACAAAACGCACGGTCCGCTCCGCTGTCCGTGGTGTCACACGGTACGTGGCTTAGTCTGCTGTCCGTGGTGTCACACGGTACGTGCTAGTCTGCTGTCCGGGGTGTCACACGGTACGTGGCTTAGTCTGGCTGTCCGTGGTGTCAACTACGGTACGTGGCTTTAGCCTGCTGTCCGTGTGTTAACACGGTACGTGGCTTTAGTCCGCTGTCCGGGTGTCACACGGTACGGTGCTTAGTCTGCTGTCCGTGGTGTCACACCGGTACGTGGCTTAGTCTGCTGTCCGGGGTGTCACACGGTACGTGTTAGTCTGCTGTCCGGGGTGTCACACGGATACGTGGCTTAAGTCCTGCTGTCCGTGTGTACATGGGTACGTTGGCTTTAGTCTGCTGTCCGTGGTGGTCACATGGTACACGTGGCTTAGTCTGCTGTCCGTGTGGTCCACCATGGTACGGTTGCTTAGTCTGCTGTCCGGGGTGTCACACGTACGCTGGCTTAGTCTGCTGTCCGTGGTGTCACACGGTACGTGGCTTAGTCTGCTGTCCGTGGTGTCACACGGTATGTGGCTTAGTCCGCTGTCCGGGGTGGCACACGGTACGTGGCTTAGTCTGGTGTCCGTGGTGCGACACGGTGTAATGGGTGCATGGTCAGGCGTGGTTATATGCAATGAGCGACCGATACATGGTCTGGCCTGTTTTCGTTGTTGAGATACAGCATATGGCCTGACTTATGTTTAGTGACACAGTACAGCACACTTGATATACCCCAGCTTGATGTCGATGCTGTAGCGTATCGAGAGCTCGGCCTGCTTTCATAGTACCACGCAGCCATGGTTTGGTACCCAGGGCTCAAAAGCAGCATGTCACATGACACAACGTTTGACATTGTTCTCCTTCCTGGTCTGTCGCAGGGCCTGGGCACAGGATGACTCGTCACCGCCGGCCTAACCAGGGACGCTGGCTGATTCTGTTACAGAGCTGAGTGTTCACTGTTCACACCCCCACCTGCAGCGGACAGTCGCTCAGGTGATAACAGTACCTTCCTGGCATGGCCTACCGACTGCCGGTGGCTCATACGTTACCCTCGTCTGGCCGTTCTCTGTCGTGAGGAGGGAGTGAGGACGGTTGTTGGCAGCCGCTCCATTACTGCTGTCCCGTTATATCCTCGCTTCACGTGTCGGGGTCACACTCCAGACTCCTGGTATGACAACGGGGTCGTGTTGTCTGCCGTGGTGCTTACACATGACAGCGACAGCGTTGGATCAAAGGCGCACCTGTCACCGCCGGGATAAACAACTCATGTTGGTGTCGCTTTGTGTAGCGTGAAAATGTAGAAGATATGCACATAAATGATGCTGATATGCTAAATGGTGTCTGGTACCGTTATTAAATCTCATTAAAACCTAATGGTTCAAAGCATACTACAGATAATATTTTTGTTGGAACATCATAGGACAGCTATATTCAAGGTTAGCCGATGAACTTACGAATTTTATCATAGGTTTACACCTTCTCCGGTACGAATTAGGAGTGAGGAAGCTCGATTTGGTTTTGAACGAGCAACCTCATGCATCTACACCGTCGCCTGCCATACAAGAACAAATGTCTCGCCATTTATCACCACGCTGACTGGATACCAATATGTAGGCATCACCCGAACCGGGGTGATACACATTCGTCATCCATCATCTTCCTCTCTGCATCCATTTCTCGCCGACTATGCCACCCTCCACTGCACTCTGTTCGTCTCCGCGCGACCCTCCCTGCGACCCGTCGTCTCCCGCCCGACCCTCCCTGCGACCCGTCGTCTCCCGCGCGACCCTCCCTGCGACCCGTCGTCTCCCGCGCGACCCTCCCTGCGGCCCGTCGTCTCGTCGCGTTATCGCCCCCTGCGACCCGTCGTCTCCCGCGCGACCCTGCCTGCGACCCGTCGTCTGCCGTGCGACCCTCCCTGCGACCCGTCGTCTCGTCGCGTTATCGCCCCCGGCCATAGACTCCGCGTCTCGATGGCAGTGGGCCGAATCAAAGACTGCTAATCCCGTCTGAGATGCGTCGCCTACCGGTCTGGCGTGGCGCCGTATTCACTGCCGGCCATCCATCTCGGTTTAATTGCCAGCGACGCCACTGCCACTGACGGCACCGATTCCCTGCCCGGCAGCCGGGCGGGGCGGGGCGGGGTGCAGCGGGAGAGTGCCGTCTGTCGGACGGGTGACCACGCCCACCGCCCTGCAGACCGAGGGCAGGAGGGCGGGCAGCAGGCGTGCGTGCCGGACGCCGTCTGCAGCGCTCATGACAGACAGGGCGGGCTGAGGTGCAGACGCGCTCTATTTCGGTCGGCATGGCACGCGACTGGGGGCCGCAGTCTGCCACCGACCGGTCCCTGTTACGCCGCGGGGAGGTAAGGGTGGTGTCAGGTGTCGGACTGAGGTGACAGGCTGTCAATGGCAGCCGCGGCCGGTTCAGGTGAGGTATGACGTCACTGGCAGCCGCGGCCGGTTCAGGTAAGGTATGACGTCACTGGCAGCCGCGGCCGGCTCAGGTGAGGCATGACGTCACTGGCAGCCGCGGCCGGTTCAGGTGAGGTATGACGTCACTGGCAGCCGCGGCCGCTTCAGGTGAGGTTGACGTCACTGCATCCCGCGGCCGTTTCAGGTGAGGTAAATGCGTCACTGGCAGCCGCGGCCGTTCAGGTGGGAGTATGACGTCACTCTGGCAGCCGCGGCTGGTTCAGGTGAGGTATGACGTCACTGGCAGCCGCGGCCGGTTCAGGTGAGGTATGACGTCACTGACAGCCGCGGCCGGTTCGGTGCGGTATGACGTCACTGGCAGCCGCGGCCGGTTCAGGTGAGGTATGACGTCTAAATGGCAACCGCGGCCGGTTCAGGTGCGGTATACGTCACTGGCAGCCGCGGCTGGTTCAGGTGAGGTATGACGTCACTGGCAGCCGCGGCCGGTTCAGGTGAGGTATGACGCAACAGAAGGCGTTTTGTTGAATGCGTTTGCTGAGTCGAGTGTTTGCCTTGGTTGTCATCGGGTTCTGGACTCTGCAGGCATTATTTGTGGCGCTTGTAAACTCCCTGAAGTATGTCTGTCTCGTGTATGTATTGCCATGTTTCCTGACACAAGCTTGGTGTATGTATGTATGTAGTACAAAGTACTATGGACTTTGTTGCATGTCTCTGCCATATAACTTTCTTGCATATACCGCTTGACATCTAGTATATTCCCATGCGACACTTGCATGTCTCTCTCAACTATCCACTAGTTATCCCAGTGTGGAGCACATGAGGTGAAGGTGTACCCCTGGCCGTGCCGTCTGCGTCCCTCTCCCCCGAGTAAGTCGGCAGCAGCAGCGGCGTGAAGCAGGCAGCAGCGGGACGGCGTCGGCGGTCAGAGCCACGCTGCTGGAGCAGCCCACCAGCGATCGATGGCACTCTCCGACCGCGCCGCCAGCAGACAGACGCTGACTCTCTGCTGCCAACCGCCGACACTGCTGACAGCTGCTGACTCTCTGCTGCCAACCACCGACACTCTGCTGACAGCTGCTGACTCTGCTGTCAGCTGCCGACTCTCTGCTGCCAACCGCCGACACTCTGCTGACAGCTGCTGACTCTGCTGTCAGCTGCTGACTTTCTGCTGTCAGCTGTTGACTCTCTGCTGTCAGCTGCTGACTGCAAAGCTGCTGACTCTCTGCTGTCAGCTGCTGACTCTCTGCTGTCAGCTGCTGACTCTCTGCTGTCAGCTGCCGACTCTGCTGTCAGCTGCCGACTGCAAAGCTGTTAGCTCTGCTGACAGCTGCTGACTCTCTGCTGTCAGCTGTTGACTCTCTGCTGTCAGCTGCTGACTGCAAAGCTGCTGACTCTCTGCTGTCAGCTGCTGACTCTCTGCTGACAGCTGCCGATTCTGCTGTCAGCTGCCGACTCTGCTGACAGCTGCTGACTCTTCTGCCAGCGGCAGGCTGCTGTGTTTGCCGTCATCAGATGCATGGCACATTGCCTGCCTACTTTCAGTGCAGCTCAGCCGACTCTCAGTCGTCAGCCGTCGGCAGTCCGCTATAGAGCTGTGCAACGAAGGCTATCTCTATGCATGGCTCCCTGCTGGCAGAACGACGCTCCGCTCGCTGCGAGGAGCGACCGTCTGCTTCCGGCCGTAACTTGTCGACCTGTTTATCTTCGACTTCCGCCGCCCCCGCTGCCGTCCCCGCGGCCGCCCGGTCGCTCACTGGGTGGCCGGCACTGCGACAGGCCGAGCGACCTGCCAGCCGCGATGGGGACGGATTCTCAGCGAGAGTCTCCGCCTGAGCCTCGGGCAGCGTCACTCAACTCTCACGGGAGGTCGGCCGACCCGAGCTAGCACAGCAGCGCCCGCATCGGTCAGATTGATGATTGTCAAGTGTGCTTAGTATTTAGATTATTGGTAATTGGTCATTGGACGTAATTGGATGGTCAGCCAGTGCATTTATGAGGTAACAAGGAGCCTACATCTCGCTGCGATAAAAGTTCGCCGAGCAAATTTAATTTGCTAAAAGTCGCGGCGCGGGGGGGAGCGGGGCGCATTGGGGGCAGAGCCGGGCCGTTATGTTTGCTCGGCGGCTGATGCAGGTTGCGGCGGCGCAGTGTGGCAGACCTGGTGTCGAGACAGACGCCGCTGCTGACGCAGATGATGAAGAGACGGGCAGCGACAGTACTCGATCACACGTCCGAGACGGACCAGGAGCACGGCAGCGCGGCCACGCAGTCACGACCGACCCACGGCCGGATGGCGCGACCTGCACGGTAGACACGCGATACGCCGCCGCCGCCGCCGCCGGACTGCTGTGATTGGCGTCTGAATGGGAGGTGGCGTGATATTTGTCGGGACAGACCTACATTGTTGATACTAGATGGCTATATAGTCAGTATTGTGACATTTAAAGACATCAAAGGCATACAGACATAAAAGAAGAGTGCAACCAAGAGCCTCTGGTGCCCATCCGAGGTTGCAGATACCGAGGTCAGATATCCGAGGTCCACTAGTCTCGCCCCTTCACATAACCTTACTCTAGCTACATAAATCACGCTAATCCCACGATTATTTATGAATAATTATTATAATTATATTAATATAATAATTATATAAATATTAATCCATTCTCTGTAAAGTATTTATCTAATATAATTTTGAAGGAAGCAAGTGTCACTGCAGTAGCGACATCCCCGGTAGATTATTACAATGTTCTATAGCTCTTTTACAGAAAAATGACTGTCGTGGCCTAGTCCTACTCTGTTTCATAACGAGCTTATGCTTCTGACCTTGACCTCGATTTTCGTTTTTGAACTCAAACATTCACTTTAAATATCCAGCATACAGATTATTATTTACAAATTTGAAAACTTCAATTAGATCTTCTCTTAGCCTTTTCTAAGTGAAAACATGCAATTTTTAATAAGTCTTCATACGGCAATCTACCAAGGCATTTTTAACCCTTTTCTGAACTCTTTTTAACAACCAGCAATCTTTATCATATTTTGGAGACCAGGAACGGATCCAGGGAGAAAAGGGGCCATGCCTCAAAAGGTCCTGAAACTATTATTCGGCCCCCTCCTAAACGGTCAGACAAACCGTCGGCCTCTGCAAATTTATCATAAAAATTAGCTTTGCAGTGTCAAAATCCAACTATCCAGAGTCAAAAACGGGAAAATGTTGCGCCGCTTTGCGGCATGACAAAAGTTTCGCAATTGCTTATACAAATTTTGATAATGGGGAAATGAATTGCATTAAGCGTCTAGCAGAGGCTCTCCCTGGCGGTAATTGCTGGCCCCAGGGACCAATATTTGGCATCATACTGATATGTGCAACCAGTAAAAGGGGTTAGGTACTTGAGACTTGACTCCACTCACGGTCTGGTTTCAATATTAAAATTGCATTTTCCACGACCTAAAATCAATATTTTCACGTCGCTTCGCGGGTCACATTGGTGACCAATTGACCATCGGCATAACGAACCCATTGTCATCGTTTTCAGTTCGTCGTAACGCTAAATTGAGTGCATAACATCTTTAAGGAAATAGTTCACCTTCAACATGGGTTTTGAACTGAGATAGCAGTTTTGTAGCCCGTGTTGAACAACCCCTAACTGGTCAAGTTTTCTTGGTCTTTGAAATGGCTCTCCAGCCGAATATATTTAACTTTTTGTCGAAGGATTGTGGGCCTCACAACGCCGGGCAGAGGGCCTGTACAGAATCTTACCGCGACTATACATTCGAATCTGATTGGCTGAGCCACGTTTGATGTTGCAGAGAGTACGCATATAGTTTTGACGAAATTAATAATTTACGTCCTTCTGTCCTGAATCGGCGCGATGCATGGCTATTTTTGACATTGTGAAAAAAGTTGTATTTGAAAATATAATCAAATTGTGTTTGAAAAAAAATCCAAGGTGAACTATTTCCTTTAATCTTCTTATTCTCTACACCGTCTATATTTCTGGGGTTTATCTGGCAAACCCGTACAAATTTTTCGCTGGCGGCGCCAAATAACATGCACCTATAACCTACTATAACAGGAAAATTCACATTAAAAATGCTGAAAGGGTTTAATATACACGCAGAAAATAGGTCACATCTTTGTCGCCATTTCAGCCGACCCCCCACTCTAAAATTATCGGTGACGCCCCTGCGTACAGTTGCAGACGGAAAGACACGCTCCCTTCCCCCCTCCCGTCAACAAATTTATCGCTGTCGGCTGATAGCCTGCTACCTCCTCCGCTCAACAACTTTTTAGAAATATACCACTAGATTTCCCCCCACAAAAGCACAAACAAAAAACCACGGCCACTGCTGGAGACCAGGCTTTCACGCAATACTCCAAATGTGGCAGGGACGTAGCCAAGGGGGGGGGGGGCACGGGGGCCATGCCCCCCCCCCTGAAGCGAAAATAAATTCACACTAGATAGAATGCAGCCGGACAGGCAACATATGGCTGAGGAGCAAAATGTGATTTTCATTACTAGATAGAAATTATATTAGGAGCAAAATGTGATTTTTTTCCGACGTGGCCCCCTCCTGAGCAAAATCCTGGCTACGTGCCTGAAATGTGGTCTAACGTATGCCCAATACAGTTTTGTTATTATTTCTTCACTTTGTTGGAACATTTCTGTTAATAGCCTCAAACATTATAAGTTGTTTTACTAGACTCTACAACCTAGCCTGACGCTGATTGTCTACTGTTAACCACGACACCTAAATATCTTTCCTTTTCAATGCGCTCTAGTTTCTGCTCACCCATTTCATTATCATGTTTACTGCTAACTCGTCCAGCGTGCATAATCTTACGTTTACTCGAATTTAATTGCATCGACCATGCTTTAGACCACTCAGCTTCAGCTTTCAGACCATTCAGCTTGTCCAGATCTGCTTGTAAAACATCCCGATAATGTTTTCTTCTTATAATCCTGACAACTTTTAGGTCGTCTGCAGATTTCAAGACTTTGCTATTTATTTTGCCATGTATTGTATTTGTGTGTTCATATAGAATAGGTTTTAGGGTTCTAAGACAGCATTTTATTTATATGATAATAACTAACCGTACACAAAGCGAAACAAGCCAGTGTGGACGCCAGAAGCTGGCGATTTCACGGCCTGTTGACATTGAACAGTTTCACAACACGGCGCTTGGGACGGCCCTTTGTGAGCCGCCCAGCGTCCCTCGGGCGTAAAAACCCGGGCAGAGAGGAGAGCCGGCCGGGCCAGCTGTAATGGGTAATAAGATACGGCCACATCGTATCGCCATTGTACCCGCTAATGGCGATCTTAGCGGCCGTTACTCTAGCTGATAATAGTGCGTTTTAGCGGTTATCGCCCCAGATCTGACTGAGAATTGTCCGACGAAATCTATTAACTGCCTAATCCTTCGCCAGATCACTAAGAACAGAGGACAAAAAACTGCAGTGAACTGCGCTGAATAATTCACGGCACATCTGGGGGAGCGATCGAATCCACATGAGGCAGGGGCCGGTTGATTACATTTAGATACAAATCCTCTCTCCCCCCAGTTAATCCTGTCTGGTCTGATTTTGCCGCGGTCTGTTGACAGGGCGGCCATTGTTAGACAGACTCTGTCTCAGCTCGCTGCAGGCACGGTGGACGGGTAAACGCCAGCTCAGTCTGATCGGAGCTTGCCTGGCGGTGCTATACCCAGCGGCTCCATATAGAGTATGGAAAGGGTGCAGCGCTCCACTTGTTAATGCTAAATAAACAAAAAGTGAAAAACGGAAAAGGAAATTCACGGCATAAGCCGGGGAGAGGGGAGGAAAGAGGAAGGGAGACACACAGAGGGGAGGCGAGAGCAGATTATCTCAGAATAGGACGGAGGCTGGCTGATTTCTTCATTATCTCCCCAGCACGGTTTATTGGTCTAATAACGCTGCTCGGGAGCCGTCCCGTCGCCGGCCTGTTACCCTGCCCACGAATTCCCTTACCTTATCATCGTTCTGTTATCAATATCCCCACGAATGATTGGCTATATCGGTCGCTGTCTCTCCCCATCCAATATTGCGACTCTTTCCCGTCCTTTTTCTTTTCTCATTACTCGTCCTGCCACCGCCCCGCAATGGCGCGTCTGTTCCTGGCCAAATTCGTCGTCGTCGGCGGCGGCACCCCTTCTGCGGCCCACTGATGTATCCGGTGGGTGGGGACGGCGGACAGCGCGGGCGGTGACGCTCCCATTATCCAGCGGCCAGCCGGCAGCCATGGCCGGCGCCGGCAGCCCAGCACAATGGCCCGCCGAGCCGCCCCCAGGCGACGCACAATCAATGGTCCTGTAGCGGCCGACGACACCACACAAAGCTGCTGAGAATGGGCAGATGAGGCGTGCGGTACGCAGAATGATGCCTCTCAGACGGCTGGCTGACCATTAGGGAGCAACAGGAGCCTCGCTCCAGCACGCCGCGCTCAGCGCCGCTGAAGTGTAAGGTGCCGGGGACAGTGGCGCGCCTCTTCGTAGCCGGCGCGTCAATAGTACGCAGAATATTGGCAATCGTGAAAGTAAAAACATCTCGGGATTCAGCTTCACTAGGGGAGAGTTGAATTTAGCCGAATTTGAATAGAAATCAGATATGGTTGATTTCATCTTCAACGCAGATGTTTGAAACGTCGACTGCACCTAAAATCGCCCGCGTTTAAGCTAAGGGAATGTTTCATCTTTGTATTGGTTTGAACTGAGATAGGAAGTATATTTGGCCGTTATTGAAAATAATAAATTAGTAAAACCAGTTTACCAAAACTGTATCGTTATCAAGCAATTTAATTTATAATTTGCCAATTGCGTCTAGGCTAGTGCCGCCGGTGATCGGCTGATAGCGACTTGAAGATTGTTGGTCCTGGGAGAAAAACGACTTATATTTCTCGAACCTTGGCTGGATTAGGTACTTGCTGCGAGTACGATCACAAAATACGTGTTTGTATTCAAGTCGTCACAATTGTCTACAAACATTGTGCCTATTCTCTTATTGCTCTCTATAGCTCAAAAATGACGCTATTGTCCCAAATTTAACAACCTATTTTTTATAAAAAGTGGCGTTTTGAGAAACAAAATATATTACCATGGTTTTTGGCAGCACTGACTTCATATATGTGTATTACATTCGACAACTTTTTGAAAGGTAAAACATTCCCGTTAACGTGGTTGTCAAATAACATCCGATTTTAACAGATGCATTTATTTGCTACAATGCATTTATCGCAATGTTCTGTAGGTAATGTGGCGCCACTTATTCTTAACGACACGGCGGCGACACCCATTCTCGGTAGCAGGGCGGCACTCATTCTCCACTGGGAACGGTCAGCTGGCCGACACAGGGTGTGAGACCCGCCGCTAAACAGAACCTAATGCCCAGCAGTGGCGGGTCGTTATGAACCGGTCTCCACCAGCCGCCGGCATTAGTGAGCTCCCTTCATCATCTCTGACCAGCGCCGGTAGATTGTCGGGCGGCCGAGGGAGGAGTAGTCCGGGCAGAAGATGGGATAGATTAGTCCGGGCAGAAGATGGGATTACATGCTTTTAAGCTTCTCAGAATCGCTGATAAATCCTTCAGACTGCTACCAGGCGGGCATGTCCCATGTATGAGATGTGATGCTATCATCTCTAGCTTTAGTTTAATTACAGAACGACAGCGCAGCATCAGTCAGGAGTTGGACGAATAGTACGAATCATCACTGTAACTATCTCATTGGGGGCACCGGATTTTGTTTCCGTCTTGCTGTGTATTTTGCCGTTAGACCCCCTCACGTCTCCCTCCCGCCTCTCTCTCTCTCTCTATCTCTCTCTCTCTCTCTCTCTCTCTCTCTCTCCGGCCGACCCCCGGCCCTGCTCCCAGTGAGTAGTCAGCCTCTCGTCCGACCCTCTCACAGGATCGTCGGTCCGACTCAGCACCAACGAGCGTCTCCGAAAGCCGCCGCGTCAGCTGACACGCTCTCTGACCCCGGCCGGCCACCGAGCGTCGGCACCGATACACCGCCGCCGCCGGTCACCGTCGGTAGCGGCGGCATCGTTTGCCTGAGACGGGCCCGCCCCGTCCTGTCACACCACTGCACCCTCCCCGTGCCACCCGCCCACACCCACGCTGACGCAGACGGTAGGAGTTGCAGCAGCGGAAGCGGTGAAGGCTGCCATGTCGGCATACTACTGGGGCGGGATGACCGAGGCGGGGAGACGAGGCCCCGGCGAACAGTCGTCTCGCGTTGACGGTATTTCGAGGCCTTATGAAAATAAACAGTCTGCCAGGCGTTACGGCCCACACAAACACTGCCGCCTCCTAGACGATACGTCCGGACCGGGAGGCCACGTGCTGGCGGCGGCACCGATGGCACGGTGGCGCCATGTGTACCGGGGCACGTGACATGTGTGCAGGGGTATAGGACGGGCAGGAACACTAATGAGTACCAATGATACAGGGCGGTACAGGACACCATGTGTACCGGGGCACTAGTGATCATGTGTGTCAGGGGTATAATGGACGGCAAAGGACACTAATGAGTACCAGTGATGCAGGGCGGGTACAGGGACACCATGTGTAACGGGGCACAGGGACATTGTGTGCCAGGGGGTATAATACGGGCCAGGGACACCTATGAGTACCAGTGATACAGGGCGGATACAGGGACACGCATGTGTACCGGGGCACAAGTGACATGTGTGTCCAGGGTAAGGACGGGCAGGACACTATGAGTACAGTGATGCCAGGGCCGGGTCCAGGAACAACTGTGTACGGGGCACAGGGAACATGGTGCAGGGTATAGGACGGCAGGTAACCTAATGAGTACCAGTGATACAGGGCCGGGTAACAGGGCACCATGTGTACCGGGGCACAGGGACATGTGTGCCAGGGGTATAGGATGGGCAGGTACACTATGAGTACCAGTGATACAGGGCGGATACAGGGGCACCATGTGTACGGGCACAGGGACATGTGTGCCAGGGGTATAGGAGGGCAGGTACACTTGAGACCAGTGATACAGGGCGGGTACAGGGACACCATGTGTACCGGGCACAGGGACATGTGTGCCAGGGGAAGGACGTGGCAGACACTATGAGTACCACTGATACAAGGGCGGGTACAGGGACACTGTGTACCGGGGGACAGGGACATGTTGCCAGGTATAATTAGGACGGGCAGGGACACTGAGTTATCCAGTGATGCAGGGCGGTACTAGGGGCACCGATGTGTACTGGGCGCACAGGGACATGTGTGCCAGGGGTATAATAGGACGGGCAGGGACCTGAGTACCCAGTGATGCAGGGCGGGTACAGGGCAACCATGTTGTACTACCGGGGCACAGGGACATGGTGCCAGGGGTAATAGGACGGGCAGGTACACTATGAGTACCAGTGATACAGGCGGGTCAGGGGCACCATGTGTACCGGGGCACAGGGACATGTGTGCAGGGGTATAGGCGGGCAAGGACACTATAGTAACAGTGATACAGGGCGGGTACAGGGGCACCAATGTGTAACCGGGCACAGGGACATGTTGCCAGGGGTATAGGATGGGCAGAAACTAATGAAGTACCAGATGATACAGGGCGGATACAGGGACAACCATGTGCTACCGGCGGCACAGGGACAGCTGGTGCCAGGGGTATAGGAACGGGCAGGTACACTATGAGTACCAGTGATACAGGCGGCAGTAAGGGACACAGTGTCCGGGACAGACATGTGTGCCAGGGGTAATAGATGGCAGGTTACCTATAGTACCAGTGATACAGGGAAGGATCCAGGGACACCATGTGTACTCGGGCACAGGGACATGTTGTGTCAGGTTAGGACCGGGCAAGGTATCACTATGAGTTACCAGTGATACAGGGCGGGTTACAGGGAACAACCATGTGTCCGGGGCAACAGGGACATTTGCCAGGGTAATATGACGGGCAGCACACTATTGAGTACCAGTGATACAGGGCGAACAGGGACACCATGTGTCCGGGGCACAGTACATGTGTGTCAGGGGTAAGACGGGCAGGACCAGCTATGAGTACCAGTGATACATGGGCCGGGTACCGAAGGGACAACCATGTGTCCGGGGCACAGGGATCATTGTGCCAGGGGTATAGGAGGGGCAGGGACACTGAGTACCAGTGTACAGGGCGGGCTACAAGGGGGCACCATGTTGTAACGGGGCACAGGGACAATGTGTCAGGGGTATTAATAGACGGGCCAGGGACACTGAGTACCAGTGTACAAGGGCGGGTAAGGGACACCCATGTGTAACCGGGGCACAAGGGCATGTGTGCCAGGGGTATAATGGACGGGCAGGTGACCGAGTACCAGTGTACAAGGGCGGGTACACGGGACACAATGTGGTACCGGGGCACAGGGACAATGTGTGCCAGGGTCATAATAGGACGTGGCAGGAACTAAATGAGTATCATGATCACAGGGCGGGTCAGGCAACCATGTGTACCGGGGCACAGGGACATGTGTGTCAGGGGTATAGGACGGGCAGGGACACTGAGTACCAGTGTACAGGCGTGTTTTTAAATGTAATGTTGAGATAAGTAAAAGCCATGTTAAATTAGGTTAGGGTTAGGTTTTAGCTTAAGGTTGGTTTAGGTACGGTTGGTAGTTAGTGGGTTAGGTTAGGTTAGGGTTAGGTTAGGTTCGGGTTAGGTTAGGGTTAGGTTAGGTTAGGTTAGGTTAGATTAGGTTAAAAAAATGCCAGATGCTGTTGCTTTTCAATGGATTGTTCTTATCTCAACATTACATTTCAAAACACGCGTGATACAGTGCGGGTACAGGGGCACCATGTGTACCGGTGTCATAAGGTACATCGGGAACAAGGAAGTAGGAACTGCGGCCATCGCCGGCCAGAAGTCGTAAATTGATTTCAGGCAACGTCGAACATGCTGTATGACAAAGGAGTTTATGTCTTGATGCTAGAGGGCTATTCCTTAACGCGACGAGGAAGTTCCCCGTTATTTGATGACGCGGCGACGGGTATTTATAGTTTCCTGAGAATGAGAAAGCGAGTAAGCTCTTGCCGTTTCAGTGATGAATACCTTTTTAACAGCAGCACTTCGTGCCTTTCCGCTACAAACGTGCACCGGTAATCACCTCATGGTGCGCACAATTCCATTTGAGACCACGCAAACGACAACCCAGCGAGTAATTTCCTGGTGCCGGGCGGAGCTGGTATGCAAACGACCGACGACCGTCGGCGCGGAGGTGTTGGTCGTGCCGCGGTAGGGGTCGGTTGGGTCGGGAGAGGGTCAGTAGGGTCAGAAGGGGGTCTGCAAGGAGGGGGCAGGGTCGTCTGACTGCCGCCGAGGTGCCGGGCCGGACAGGCTGATTGCCGAGCTCGTTAATCGCGGCACCTCGGCCGGCGGCCGGCCATTCCGGCCGACAGCCGCCACTAATCCGCGCCGACCAGGTGGAAATCGGACGACTGGCTGCCGACGTAAACCACGCCGCACGCCGGCACCCGGCGATCCGGGGAGGATCCTATCTACAGCCGCCGCGTGGTCGATGCCCGCTGAACCTACCTGTCTGCCTTGGAGACCTCCGACTTGGAGGGGCTGGCGATGCTGCGACTCGACTTGTACTGCGTCAGCGTGTTGGCCGTCACGTCTGCCGGCAGAGAGGGAGGCGAGCGCGTCAGAGAGAGGGAGGCGAGCGCGTCAGAGTGGGGGAGGCAAGCGCGTCAGAGCGCGATCGAACACTGCCATTCCGCCCCGCCGACCACCTCTAGCCAATTACCAATTACCAATTAAACGGCGCGCCGTTTGGCACCAAGGAAGGATGTCGGTGCGGCGCGGCAGCTCGATATTCTGCCCCGAGATGTCAGAGGTCAGTCTGGCCGGCCGGCCGGCTGGCCTTGTCTGCGCCGAGGAGGGCCGATATAAGAAATGGCCGCGTTTCGCACCCGGGGAATACAAAGCAGTTGCTGCACCGCAGGAAAAACTACGGGACCGACAGAGCTTGTCAGCCATCAAGTGACTGTTTAAGGGTCGAGCTTTCAGCCGCACATTTCTTCATAAAGGGAGACTTTACCTAATAAACTTTACGAAAACCTTTCCCTTTGGATGTTTTCTTGCTATGTTATTGCAAGAAGAGGGTTGATGCATTGTTTTGCACACCAGTTTCAACAGTTAAAGCACCTTGTTTGGCTGCCATCTAAATGCATGCAATGGGCAGCTGCATATTAATGCGCGATAAGTTTGCTTCAGTTATTCAGTCAGTATGCAGCGCCAACAAATCAACAGTTTCAATACATAATCATGATTACGAACACTTTCATTATCTGATAAGTCAAAATGAATCGAGAACGTTACAAAATAACAACAGCTACACACCAAAAATAATTTACCCATGAGAAGATTTACACATCCTTGACGTTGACGCATTTTTAACAGATTATTGCGGTTTAATAAATGTTTTTTTTTTGCAGCACAACACTTACTAAGCCGAATTTTCTCAGTCAGTTCTCCGGTGGTCGGTCAGATCACAAGCACGTGTGCCGCTCTGTGCTCCTGAACGATCGGGATCTATTTGTCGTTTCATTACCCTTTACGGTATGACATAACGGTAATATAGTGGCCATTCGTTTAAAGCCGCTGGCTGTCATTCTCAGAGGCACCGCTCGGCGCTTTTCTTCACCACGGCTCATCAACCAGGACCGACCGAGCACGTCTGACTATAGGACCTAAGCCGGGACGTCACTATAGGACCTAAGCCGGGACGTCACTATAGGACCTAAGCCGGGACGTCACTATAGGACCTAAGCCCGGGACGTCACTATAGGACCTAAGCCCGGACGTCACTATAGGACCTAAGCCGGGACGTCACTATAGGACCTAAGCCGGGACGTCACTATAGGACCCTAGCCGGGACGGTCACTAATAGGACCTCAAGCCGGGAGTTCACTATAGGACCTAAGCCAGGACGTCACTATAGGACGCTAAGCCGGGACGTCACTATAGACCGTAAGCCGGGACGTCACTATAGAACTAAGCCGGACGCTCACTATAGAACTACCGGGACGTCACTATTAGAACCTAAGCCGGGACGTCACTCTACGGACCTAAGCCGGGCACGTCACTATAAGAACCTAAGCCCGGGACGTCCACTACTAGAAACCTAAGCCGGGAACGTCACATGGAACCTAAGCCGGGACGCTCATATAGAACCTAAGCCCGGGACCAGCACGCGCGCTATTTTCGTGGGATCGAAGCCTTGTCATGACCAGTTTATTTTAACGTTAATTAATTGTATTCATCACTGCGGGGATTCTATTGACTACGTTTGA
The DNA here is from genome assembly GCA_014673585.1 of Semibalanus balanoides. Classification (NCBI taxonomy): domain Eukaryota; kingdom Metazoa; phylum Arthropoda; class Thecostraca; order Balanomorpha; family Balanidae; genus Semibalanus; species Semibalanus balanoides. Next base: position 300,172 of record VOPJ01011188.1, read on the forward strand.
AAGAAGATTACAAAGCTAGGGACCTGGTGTGTACATGACAACTATACACTGCAAAGGCTCTGCAATCTGGATGCTATTTCACGATTTTAGTTTTTATTTAGTACATAGCTACTTAAAATATCTACTTTTGTTTATATAAATCTGACTAAGTGACTGCTACTCAAGAGATAGCTTGATATAATATGAATAAACTTGTGCTTTCATTACCTTTGCAGACAGGCCTCTGATACCCTGCCCAGCACACAAGCATGCAGCCAACCTCAGCACAGCTCCCAGAACAGTTGAACATCAATCAGTGCCGCTGAATCTCTGTCAGCCTGACATCACTGAACCTGGTCTGAGGTCGCTGACCGCGCTACAGTGATAGGTGACGCCCTGTGACCAGGACGGTGACGGTGGCGGGCTCGACCGCTATGTCAGACCAGCGGCGGTACCGGTTCTGAATAATGTCTCAGTCACGGTCAGGGTCGGAGTCGGGGACCGACGACCCGGCGAGACCCAGGAGATGGGACAGACGACCCGGCGAGACTCAGGCGACTGAGGCAGTCAATCTAACGGTGGAGATGGAACAGGAAGGGGTCTGACAACTCTGGCTGGATCGTGGTCATGTCGGCTTCAGTCGGTAGAATACTGGTATATTCACTTATGCAAACATATTTTTACCAATGCAGTATGAACCCTTCTATTTTCTTTACCTTATCCCCACAAATAAGCTTCCCATCCAACCCGGGCCCGCGGCTCCCCCTAACTCCACCCTCTGCCCCTCCTTCCTACCCCGTCGGCTCCCCTCCTATGACCATCATAGTCGCCGAGCGATGGCCAGATCTAATTAAAACTTTACTGCCCTGCGGCCTGGCCTGGCCTGGCCTGGCCTGGCCGGGCGGGGCGGGCTCGGCAGCGAGATTGACGCCTCTAGAACACCTGTCCGGCCGGACGCCGGGCCACTGCAGTCTCATCACTAATGCACGGGGCGGCCGCCGGCCGGTTAACGGCGGCGGCCGGCTTCCGGACCGGACCAGACCGGACTGGACCAGACTGGACCAGACCAGACTGGACTGGACCAGACTGGACCAGACCAGACCAGACCAGACCGGACCGGACCGGACCGGACCGGACGACGGAACCGGACCGGACCGGACCGGACCGGACCGGACCCGACCCGACCGGACCGGACCGGACCGGACCGGACCGGACCGGACCGGACCAGACCAGACCGGACCAGATCGGACCGGACCGGACCGGATCTCTGTTGAATCACCTGGACCGGACCGGACCGGACCGGACCTCTATTGAATCACCTGGACTGAACCGGACCGGACTGTACCTCTGTCAAATAACTGGGACCGGACCGGACGGGACCGACTGGACCGATCGGACCTCTGTTGAATCACCTGGACCGGACCGTACCGGACCATGCACAGGATAGAACGTGATCTGCGTAAAGGTGGGCTCCTAAACAGCTCCCAAAACAGACCAGATCTGTGTCGCCCGACCAAGCCGACCTCTCTGTTTGGCCCTGACCAGAGTACAGTGGCCCTGTCACCCCGACTGACCGGACCGGAGTGATGGCAATGACAGCGCAGTCAACCCCAGATGACCACACGGAGACCGGACAGACCGGATCGGCCGCTGCAGTGGCTGATGTATGTACCAGATCAGAGCTTTGTATTGGGAAGGAAGATAATACCTACCTACTCCTACGCCAACTGTATGGTCAAAGGAATTATGTGCGCGTTGCCAACCGATCTGTCCAGAAAATAGCAAATATGTCGCTGTTTTTATGTTGTCTCGATGCAGTTTCAGCGGGCAAAAAAGCTTGCAAGCCGACCTAAATGTGTGATGACCAATCGCTGTACTGTCGTGGCTGGCCGCAGATCTGGACTAGCTCTCTCTAGTTAGCTCCAGGAACTGAGCTGCTGCTTGGCTGACGCACAATGTGTTCGGCCTAAACAGAAGTGGCCTATTTAGCTGTTGCGACTGATCCCGGGTACTCTGCGTGCTGGCTGTATTCAGCAGAGCAGCCTCTCAAACGAGAGCACGCCAAACACTGGACGAGCAACAAAGGCCTCCTCTATTCAGCCGGTAAGCACACAGACAGGCGTAACGCAGTATCAATTAGAGCGGCGTCTCTCGGCCTGACTATGACAGGTCCAGCCGCGCCCCCAGTCGCCCGGCCTGCCGCCCCCTCTCTCCGCTCTCTTCCGCTCTCCTCTGCTCTCTTTGTTGGCCGGCTCGTCTGTTTTTGTGCCGAGCACGGCGCTGCGTCGTCACCGGCAGATGAACACATGTAATCACTCTTAGGAGACTATTCCGACACGTTAAACAACAACAATCGCAAAACCTGCGTCCGCGGTCTGATCATGCCCCGCCCGACCCCCTGCTGGGCCCTGCCGGGGCCCTCCTGGCTCCCCGCTGTCCAGGGGACGCCGCCTGATCCGTACAATCCTCCCATTGAGTCGGGCGGCGCGGGCCGTCCTGGCCGGGCCGTGGCCGCCGCACCCTGGCTCCACTCTGCCGTGTGGAGAGCAGCAGTTCTGACGGCCGGGCGGCGCGCCACAATGGACGATGAGCAGACGGTAACAGGTGAGGTGGCCGGCGAGCTGCGCCCGTTTGTCTCTCCGGAGGCCGGCGGCCCGACTGCCGAGGCCGACACGGCAGCCGCGCGCCGCTGGCCGCCGGAAAGCGGCGCGATCTGTCTCCGCCGGCAGCCGCCCGCTGCTGGCCGCCGCTCGGAGGCAGAGGAGCTGCCGCCCAATGGCGCTCACACCCCCGGCGGTTTATCACGGCAGCGGTGCGGCTGGGCTGCGGCCAGGCCGTGGCCGGGCTGAGGTCGGGATACGACCGGGCTGCGGGCCTAGACTGTGGCCGGGCTGAGGTCGGGATGCGACCGAGCTGCGGCCAGGCCGTGGCGGCCGGGCTGAGGTCGGAATGCGGCCGGGCTGTGGCTAGACTGTGGCCGGGCTGAGGTCGGGCTGCGGCTAGACTGTGGCTGTGTCGCGGCCATATGATGTGTGGTGACTGATGGGACCTGGCCGTGTTTTTGAGGCGGTGGTCGGACGTGGCAGGAGTTTCCTGGAAGATGACGATGGTGAATCTGCTCTCGGAATCTGCCGTCCAGCGCAGCAGTTATACGTGCGGTTGCCTCATGAGTGACCCCACTGATCAATGATGTCTAGTCTACTCCAGGTGGGCAGGGGACCGCGCCCGTTAAAACCTCCGCGTGCTGACTGCAGATACACGTTGTCAGCGGTAATCCCAGCCGGTTGACTGAACTGGTCGCCGCCAGATCGGCCTTCCTCTAACCGATCGACTCGGTACCATCGGGCCGGCGAGCTGTGGCCGGCGGCGGCGCGGAGTCGCTGCCAGATGATAGTGGCTCCGATAGTGGCTCCACCGCGGCGGTCTGCCGGTGCCGGTCAGCGCGGCTGTCCCATAAAACTGGCCTATCTGCAGACCACCGACGTCCGCCGTCGTCCATACGGAGGCCGCCGGCATACCGACGGCCGACCGGGCGGCGCCGATTCCCCCGCACGATACCATCGGCACCACACAATTTATGGCACATGAGCGGGTTTCCTGCCCGGGATAAAAGCGGTCGGCCCGCCGGCGGAGGGCTGTTTCGATACAGCCGCAGCTATCTCCCGGCGTCCGACCGAGATGCGGCGGGTGGGGGAGGGGGGAGGGGGCGGCGGCGGACGGAGGGTGGGCTGACGGCTGATGCGCTCGCTGCGTGTTCGATCGAAGGGAGGGCGCCGCGCTGGTTCGATTGCGCTCCTTCGATACGTGGATGGGATTTGATGGTATCGAAATATACACTGTGGATTCTTATGGGGTGCGATGGCACGAACAATAAGTTGCGAGACATAAAGTTCCACTTCCAAGTGATAAATCACTGATCAGGTGCTTAAAAGACTGCAGAAAATTCCAGTTATAGTTTGGAAACTATTCCTGAGCTCAATACGCCGCGATAAGCTGATTACTTATTTGCATCCGTCCGTATCCATATGTGTCTTTCTATCGGTGCATTGATCTGTCCCTGCGCCGTGACTAGATCGTCCGAGACACGGTTTGTTTATGGGATGAACGTGCACTGAGATGAACGGAGACTATTTACTGTATGCGCATACGTTACTCATCATCAGTGGATAGCGTGCCTTGTAAAGCATGCCACCTGCTGAAGGTCATGAGTCGTGACCTTTGGCGATGTTGAACCCGCTGAACCTGTGACCCAGGCCGCTTACCTGGCGGGATTTACCAGCGGGATGGTAACGGGTCTGAGAAGAGGCAAGTAGACTGGAAGAGGCTGACGGTCGGAGAGTGCCTGCCAGCACTGGATCAAGGATGGATACAATTCGGAGAAGGTGTGAGACACCTCTGAATTGGGAAACCACAAACTGCTGGCGTAGTTAGACAATACTATGTTATTGACCGGAGGAAAGGTATGTTGCGAATCCAGATAATTATTTTGCAGCACACATTTACGTGATATCACGCCTGGTGGGAAGGAAGGCAGATTGACCCGGAAATGATTTGCGTCGCAGAGACGGACGGACGGCGCAGGTTAACCTGACGGCTGAGTCTGACCACTGACCTGAGGGGATGTAGACGGAGCCGGAGGGGGTGCGCGCCACATATGTCTCCATGTCATCATCGTCATGGCCGAGGCCGTGGCCGGTCGGCCGACCGTACAGGTGTGGAGTCGGCTCCTGGTACTCGTACATGTCTGCAACACGGGCACACAGACGCTGTCAGACGTTTGAAGCAAGTTGGATTCGGCCTGAAGCAGACTGCTCTGCTCCGTGGTTAGGCATATGTTGGAAGCCGACACGGGCGCGCTCAGTTCAAAGAGCACTAGGTGGGTGAAGCCGTTGTGTTGATTTTGGTAAACCAACACGGTTTTGAAAGCATGTGCCTGCTCACCGCGAGTGTCTGGTAAATGGTCCGCATCGAGCTACCCATTACTTTGAAACATGTGAAATGCTTCGCTTGGCACTGGGCGGGTCGCGGGAGGTCGACGCTTTAGCAGCTCCCCGCGATGCTTCCTTTGGAAAGTCCGGCACAAAAAGCTCGCCCTCCGGGGCCGATTGATCAGTCTGTGGCTGCGTCACCGCGACTCCTCCCTGATGCCGAATCATTGTAATTTGTGAGTGGCGCCCGCCCCAAGTCGCGAGCTGCCCTCACAGTGCAGACTGCAGTGGTGCATCACGCTAGCTGAATAGATAATAATGCTGAGTAATGGGTGGAAGAAGCCCGCCGACAAACTCGCCTAATGGTATAACCAAAGGGTGTTTACTGAGATAAGAGCAAACATTAATCAATAGCACGCATCGAATTAATTCGAGGCTGAAAAAGTGTGTGACAAAACACTATCAAGATTTGTATGTGAACGTTGCATGGTGCAGTACGCATATTTGGTCCAATTCGTTAGCACTTCATTAATACAAGTAATAATTTAGTTATAGGCATGTATGTTTTTAGTATGCTATCGACATCCGTTTGAATCCTCTAATTAATTGCAGAAGCTATGTTGAATTATGTCAGCTAACTATGTGATTAACGTTCGATGTTTGCTCTATAACAATCAGAGTATGTAAGCACCTACATCAGAGTGGATGAAATCAGAGCAATCTACACGACCTTCGGCCGGAAGTCGGTCTTTCATCTGCCATATGTTTGTGCGTGCGCCTTGCTCAACTGTAGTTCCCATCTAAAGTAGAGCCGCCTCATTTGCTCCTCTAACGGACGTGTGCCGCGGAATGTTTCGTTGGCTTACCAGCCGCCTTATCCGGCCGTGCAGACTGTGTTCTCCGGCGGCGGCCATCAAGCGTATGCAAACGCTCGGCTGGATGTGAATACAAACAGCCCTTGATGTCTCATTTTTCGCTGCCGAATCTCGGCAAAACAAGCTACCGAACGCGAAAATTGCAGGTTGCCAGCACATAATGCGGCTGCTCCGTATGGCAGGAAACAAGAAACCTCTAACCTTGACTGCAGGAAACAAGAAACCTCTAACCGTCACTTTAGGGATGATTGTGCTGCAATCATAAAGACAATTAGCATCACAACAAAGACGTTGAAATCATCAGTGATCGATGTGACGTCTTTACTGGAGTATCGCTTGAGGACGGTGGGGTCGGTAAAAGATACCGCCAAGCCAGCCCAGCACATCTCTTTTCTAGAACCGCTTGTTTTCGTGCCGTTTCGAAGTGGACACTGGACAGGGGTGGCATGTCTCAATTTGTCCAATTGTACCAAACTGCCGGCAATAAAGACGAGCCGTAAAGAAAAAAAGGAAATCGTCTTAAGAGATGAAGCGACTAGCCACCGAGGGGAGATGCCTGTTACAGCAAAGTGTAGGAAACAACAACAGGATAGAATGATAGGTGGTGTGGGAACATGATGGGAACCCTATTTATGACATTTTTACACCTGGAAATAGGGCCTGCTGTAAGGCTAACCCATCTGGTCTTATAACAACACCTTTACGTTTGAAATCGAACGCGAATGTGTGGACAGGATTGCATGCAAGTATGTTGAAAATTGAAATGATAGATTTATCTTTTATAAATAAGTCAGTGATAAAATGTTAGAGCTCAGCAGTCTTAACCTTGAGTCGACACTTGATAACGATCTATCCCATTTCCAGTAGCGTGTAATTAAAGCCTAAAGGCGCCTGCGTTTGGCTTATAGACTGGCATACAAATGTTATCAATCCAGTATCCAGCTACTTTGTCCAGTGATCAACAACTCTGACTCAAAGACCATTATGCCCAACTACTGGCCATCAGAGTTCATAGGAACATAGCCGATCTGCAGACAACACGCATGTGCCGGTCGGCCTACAGTGCTCCGCTCCGAGAGCACGCTATTTTCCACTCTGGCTGTCTCGGCGTGGGGTGCCGCCTTCCCTCCCTGTCTCCGTAACGAACGTCTGCCCTCATTCTCTCCGCAGAACATCTGGAGTGCTGCCGAACTCTCCCCAGCCCTGAGCGCCATCTTCTGCCCGCCGTCATGTCACGGCTCTCAGTTCTGCCCTGAGGACGGAGTCTCAGGACGGAGTCTCAGGACTCGGTACTGAGTCTCAGGACTCAGAACTGAGTCTCAGGACTCAGGACCGAGTCTCAGGACTCAGGACTGAGTCTCAGGACTCGGGACTGAGTCTCAGGACTCAGGTCGGTGTATGCCATCAGTCGAGGTCCCGACCTGCTGTGTCCAATGCTGGGGACCCGTCCAGGCCTCCTACAGTGGCCGACCTCTGTGCTGCCCCGGCGGCTTCCCCTCGGCGCGGCTGTCCTGTCGGGCGTCTCATGGGGGCAGCTGCCGGCCGTGCCTGCCTCCCTGTCAGACCTCCGGCCGGTGTCGTCGCCACTGATGGATGGGTGTGGCTCGCAGCGCTCCGTACCGCACCACCGCTCCGCAGCTCAATACCTGTCATCGGGAGTACCGCGGCCGCGGCCGCCCGTCCCCGCCCCGCCCCGCGCACGGCTTTGCTCTGCGACCAAAGCCGCCGTTCAACCGTGCGCTCTGCCGTCACCGCCGCGGTAGCCGCAGCTGCGGGGCGGACTGGTGACAGAGACGGCGTCGACGCGGCAAAACAGGGCCACCGGGCCGCGGCCTGCGGCGTCTGTGGGCCCCCCTCCGCTGATGACGCGATACCATCCGTCGGTCACGGCCGCAGCAGTCGGCGTGCGGCCGTGCCTGCCGTGTGACGGCTACGTCGGCTCAGTGTGACAGACAGGAATCCTTACGGTCTGTCAGTGTGTCAAGCCATGTGACAGCTTCTGAGGAGGCGCCTGTCGCGCTGAGCTCGCCGACTGGATACATCGTGGCGAAAGTTTGTGACGCTCAAAAGTGTGACGCGGTACAATGCGCTCACAGTGTATCGGGAATACGTACGCTTCTCTTCTCACCCAGCGAAGTGAGGATTGACCATGTGACAGCAGCAAATTGGGAATTCAGAGATGATACTCCATTTAGCGAATATGTTGCCTGAATCCTGATACGTTGAATGCAGCTCGTGATCCAAGTTATGAAGTTTCCAGTCCAGCAGAATCCACCCAGCTACCTGTCCAATAAGGACGGCGCTATGTCATATAGTTCACCTGATAGCAAATATCACGAGAAGCTCACGCATGGATTCGCATAAATCCATCCGCATTTTCGGATGTTCGTCGATTTCGTCTTTTGGAGAAGCCATCGGTCCAATGCCTTTCGACGACGTGGCGGCACCGCGAGCTAGGAGAGTCCTGTCGTCCTCTGTTCCGACTCGCAGGCCGCCCTTGCGACGCTCCGGGATGGGGGCGGCGGTGGAGGCGGCAGGGCGGCAGGGCGGTGAGGCGGTGAGGCGGTGATGGGGGTGGCGGTGGAGGCGACAGGGCGGTGGGGCAAGGGCGGCGGTGGGGCGGCAGGGGGTGAGGCGGTGTGGGGGCGCGGTGGAGCGGCAGTTGCCGGTGGTGGGGCGGCAGTGCGGTACCAGGACGCGGCTGTCGGCGGTATGCGCGGTCGGACACGCATGCCGCGCGTCCCGGCCGCCGACGCGCCGCCAGCTGAGGGTGTGGCTCCGTACGGCCATCCGTCTTCGGGTCGACTCAGCCGCGACGGACGAGCGGCGGGACGGACCGCGGCCGAGCAGCGCCACGCAGCCAGACGCTGTTTTTGCGACGGGAGGTGCGGCCCGTCCGACAGTATATCGCCCTGGTGTCCTGCCGTGACGAGGTTGAGTCTGTTTGTTTGAATAATACCCAGTCCGCGGGTCACCACCGCGTCCATCTCGAGTCGGCCGGGTGTCGCCTCCGGTTTTTCGGCGTGGCGTGACGCATGCTTCTCTGCGCTGTGTGGTCGTGCGTGTCATCTCCGGTGGCGACACGGAGTTTTTACGGCTCGGCTAGTGCTGCAGGAGCTGTTTTGCCGGCGCGCGACACTTCTGGGGTGCGTGTTTTTGCCGGTGTCGTGGGTCCGCGTCCGGTCAAAAATCGCCAGGTTCCGGTCCCAGCACGCCGGTGCAGGACGGGCGGGGTTCCGAGTCCCGGCCGACGCCGCCGGCTCGCATGCAGTTTACTCGTTATCATGCGCGGCGATATTTGTAGGTTAACGGCCCGCTGTCAAAACATAGTCTTCCCCGCGGCAATGGTGAGGCACAGCGAAGCCCGAGGACTCAAAAGGACTCCACGGATTCCAGGGACTCCAGGGAATGCGAGGATTCCGAAACCACAGGGCTCGCCGCTTAAAAATGGCCCGGCTCACGGCAGGCCCGGTTTGCCGGCAGGCTGGCGGCGGCCGTTCCGAAGGCAACACCCGGTAAATTTATTCATGAGGTTGGCGGTGCGGCGCGCGCCACCCCGAGAGCCTAACAACAAATTGTTGCCATTTGTGCGCGCCCCGGCGGCGGCGGCGCACAATACCGGGCGCGGTGCACCCTGAAGGTGCCATTGTCCGCGCCGTCAATTAGGGCCGGCACCCTTTGGCGGCGGCGGGCGCCTGTTTTGCTCAGATAAAGCGGGCGGCGCCAGGACCGACGCCGCTGTCACAACAGCAGCGTCGGCGGCGCCGGGTGACTCGGCGCGCCGGAGCGACAGCCGTCGGCCCCTGTCGGTGTCGACGGCCGATGCGTCGCGTTGGCAGGCCGCATGGTGAACTCGGCGCAACTTTGATCCCGGCTAACTTGCGAAATTACTTTAATAGCCGGTGTGACAGCGGCGACAGCTGCGGCAGTGTTCCGCAGACGGTGTCCGGAACCAGACAGACAGCCCTCTTCACCGCACGTCTCTGTCCTGGGGTCGAGCCGCTGTGAAGCCACCGCCAGCAGACTGCGTCCAAACGGGCCCGCTCCAGCGGCCGGGGCAAAAACCTGGCAGCGACGCCGCCGCAGATATGACGTCAGACACGTCCCAGCCGCCGCCGCCGCCGCCCCCGCCCCGCCGCAGAACCGCGGCGAACAGGTGAACTGCGGCACGTTTTTGCCGCCTCCGTTCTCACGGCGCGGCGGAGCTCGCTTGTTTTCTTAACGCGCCGCCGGGAAAGGGGCGGCTGCCGCCGAGTGGCGCTGAGGGGACGCTGGAGGAGGTGCCGGCAGGGGAGGGCCGCCCGCGCTCTCTTGACTCTCCAGTCAGCCGGGCCAGAGAAGTCAGCCACCGTCTCTGCCCGGCTGCTGGCCCCTCGACTGACCTCACACTGGTCGTGCTCCCGGCGGGGCGGGCTGAGCGGTACTGTAAATATTTGCGGCACGCCAGCGGCGGCGTTTTGTCACAGCCAGCGTGCCGACTCTGAAGCAGGCTGAGGGCCGGCTCACGCCACGGCCAGCTCTGTAAACAGAAACAGACCGACCGGACCGGGGGCGGCGGCGGCTGCAGTGACGTCAGCGGCACTCGGGCCACTGCATTATCCCCCGCTAATGGCCGGCCGCCGGGCAGAGTCGTCTCTGACGCGCTCCCATGCAGCAGTGGTCTGATGTAATCACCTATTACCGGCTGTTTATACGTACACAGTGTGGAAGGTTTGGCCGTGAAGAAATGGTCGTGACTCACACTGGAAATCGGAGCCGGTTTCGAGCAGTGTGACTGACTTTTGCGTGCAATGCAACAAGCTGTTTCATTTCACGTCAAGTTACACTCGACCTGGTGTTCATGCTGCTCAAACTACGAGACTGGCTTCGCGTCGCCTGCAGACTCAGCAGCAACTCTATCCCTCGCTACTTGCTAAGTTAGCGACCTGTTCGATTGCAGGAGGCGAACGACCAACCGCCACCAGCCGTGACTGCAGAGCCAATGCAGTAACGACAGACAGATGCAGTCTGCTCCCCGTAAGAATGCCGGACATTGCGGATATGCCGTCCTTCTGCGACCAGCGCGGTGGTGCCTGGTGGCTGGCTGGCATTCCTCCAGGGCGGTCGGCGGCGTCATTCTGTACTCTGCACGGTCCGTGCTGCACGGTCCGTGCTCTGCACGGACCACCTCAGCCGCCGACAGACCCGCCGCCGCCGCCGACACCCTGTCTGATGGCCAGTACAGCGCGCTAACGGGTTACTCGGCAGAGCTGGCGCCAGTCGCCGTCAGCAGACGAGCTGCGCCGTCAGGTAGATCTGCCACTCTCCGTCCCGGTAATCACCGCGCGCGTCAGATCAATCCGCCGCGCGCGTCAGATCAATCCGCCGCGCCTGCCGAGTTATTATAGCTGCAGCAGTGCTGCCGGCGCCATTTATTGGAGTTCCCGGGAACCATTCGAGACCGGCCGAGTTACCTGGGCTGCTCGGACCATCAGGAGTCATGGAAGCCATCGGCCGCATTGGAACGATTGAAGCCGGATCCGAGTCCCTGGAAGCGACTGTTCATCAAAGTTATTGTGACCGCATCAGAGATATCGGAGCTAAGTCGGGACCGCCGTCGATATGGAGTCACCATTAGAGCCGTGGAGCCGCCGCAGGCATCAGAGCCACCGATCATCCGCCGAGCACTGGAGCTCCTGCGGATCCCACGGGAGCCGGCGGTGGTGGGTCGAGAGGGAGGGCGGCGTCGCGCGCCTGCATTAGTCGGCAGGCGCTGCTCCATCAGCGTCTGCAGACCGTCAGAGCAAACACTCGGCCGGAACCGGCGGAACCGGCGGAACCGCAGGAGCCGCCGCCGCCGACCACTAATAAGGGCGGGGCCGGCCGGATACCGCGCGGCGCGACGACGTGACCCGCGCAGACCCGCCCGCGGCGCGGACAGACGACCCGGCGCGGGGGCTGCTGTGACGGCTGACTCGGAGCTGTGTAGATACAGCGGGCGCCGCGCAGATACACCAGGCGCCGCGCCGATAGCGCCCCTGTCAAGCTGTCGCTCTGCAGACCGGCGCTGTCGCCGACGGGACCCGACCGACGCCGCTGGGACCTGTGGGACTGCGCTGCTGCTGATGCTGCCGCCGTCACCACCGCTGTCACGGGACCCCGGCAGACTGATCGTGCCGGTACTGACGAGCCGGCCAGGCTGACCGCTACGGCGCTGCTACACGACCACACGGTCCACGTCCATCAACTGGCGTGCATGTGAGTGGGCCGTGTGTTGCGCGCCTGCCGGTAAGTAAGCTGTAATTAGGGACAAATTCGGCAGCCAGCCGCACTTGACGGGAGACTAACGGCGGGAATTTATCGTCATTTGGTGGTGGCCCGGCCCACTGTTGGCGCCAGGCTCCATTGTGGTGTCTGGACGCCGACCCGCCCCACAGCACCTGTCGAGCCTGTCGGTCGGGCGCAGTACGGACGCCGCAGCGGCCGGTGACGGTGACGGCCGGGGCTGGTGACTTGAGACGGCGGTGCGGGCCGGTACAGAGCGGTGACGGGTGACCGGCGTCACGGCACGTGACAGCCGGCCTCCCGCTGTGTCGCCGTGCCGACAGCTGCTGCGACACAGCATCCCCGTCGAGACGCAGAGCGTGCAGACGGCTGTCATCAGCCAGTGTAGAGACTCTGTCCGGCTCCCAGAGACCAGCTCTGTACAGCTATCAGAGGCGCTCTGTACGGCTCCCAGAGGCCAGCTCTGTACAGCTATCAGAGGCGCTCTGTACGGCTCGGAGGGCGCCGCAGTGATTCACGGACAGGACACAGGAATGTACTGCCGCGTCGGCTCGCTTACCGCACGGAGATGGGCCTCACTTATCATCCAAAACTGCAGCCCGCCACAATTATCTGACACACAGCCGTGCGACTCATTTTTATCCGAGTTACAGCTAACTTTTCACTCGGCGGCGTCTGCGGTGTAAGCGTGGAAAGCCGCTGCGGGATGTATCATGTATGTACCAGGGAATCTGTCAATCCAATTCGCTGCATCTGCGCTCGGCCTGGATGCCAGCGCCGCGTTGGCGCCGACTGTTCTTGTTCCTCACTCCCCGCGGGGCCGGGGGCAGCCTGCAGCACGGTCTGCCTCCCGTTCTGCTGTCTGCGGGAGTCGCTGCTCCCGCCGGTTCCTCTGTCTGCCAGCTGGCTTCTGTTTGAGTCGTCAGACTCGTCAGCTGAGACAAAGCTGAAGAAGCTGACAAAGCGAAGCTGACGCAGGGTCACCAGAGTCGTGTCAGCGGTGTTCTCCTTCCTCTGCCGTCCTCCGCAGCTGTCGGTGACCGGGTCACCAGAGTCGCGTCAGTGGTGTTCCCCTTCCTCTGCTGACCTCCGCAGCTGTCGGTGACCGGGTCACCAGAGTCGCGTCAGCGGTGTTCTCCTTCCTCTGCCGACCTCCGCTGCTGTCGGTGACCGGGTCACCAGAGTCACGTCAGCGGTGTTCTCCTTCCTCTGCCGACCTCCGCAGCTCTCGGTGACCGGGTCACCAGAGTCGCGTCAGCGGTGTTCTCCTTCCTCTGCCGACCTCTCCCCTGCTGTCGGTGACGGCTGCAGCAGCAGACGGCAGCAGTCAGTAGAAGCTGGCTCGGCCGTTTTCGCGCCCGGAAGTCGTCACCCTCGGTCGTTCGCAGTCGCAGTGCCGGTTTATGCACTGCGGCCTCGATCAGGGTACACCGTTTTTGCAGGCGGCAGTGCTGCGTATGCTATTCTGCGGCGCTGCGCAGCGCGAGCGGTCCGGTCAGGCCGCGAACTTTGCGCGGCGTCTGCTGACCTCACAGGAAGCGGGGGTGACTGGCTGTCTCACCGGCCGACGACAGTGACCGCCCCCGCGCCTCCGAACCCGTTGACGCGGAAAACCGCAGCGCGTCCGGTGACTCCTCTACCATCCGGTGACTTGGTGCCATCCGGTGTCATCCGGGCCGACTTTTGACCGGCCTGGCCGGATGGGAGTCGTGCCAGGGACAGAGCGGTGACGCAGAGAGCCAGAGAGCGGTGACAAAGAGAGCGGTCACGTTGCCGTGCAAGTTCGCGGCCATGGTCGGCGGCGGAGGTGATTAATTTCGGACACGCGGCGAGTCAAGGCGAGGCGGCTGACCAGCAACAGCTGTTGCGGCGGATACGGCGCAGTCGGCACCGGCTGTGGCGTGCAGCGGCGCGTGCGGCGTGCGCGGCGCGTGGCCGGCGCACGAGCAGCACGCCGCGAACGCCGCGCGGCGGCTCGGCTCGGCTCGGGTGCGGAGTGTCTGAGATCGGAGGTATCGCTGGGAATGTGTCGGGCGGCTAATGAGCTGATATCAGACACGAACGCTATGCGTCACAGTGCGGCGCGCGCAGTGATAGGTAACATGATCCGCCGTGGGCGCGGTGTCGGTGCTTCAGGTCACCACCGGCAGATACGTGGCCATCCAAATATTTACGCCGGCCTGCCGATGAGCTTCCCCAGGGTCACAGGCTCCAATTCAGCGGCGGAATGTGGGCTTTGATGCGCCATGTCCCGACACTGAATGGTTCCAAACTATTCAGTCAGCCGTATACACCGTATATTTGGCGACGTCAGTCCGTAGCCGGCTGACGGTCGTCTGGTGACACACCCTGACCAGAGCTGTGGTGCTCGGGCCGGCGGCGGGTTGATCCGGCCGTGCGGTACAATGTGCCATTCAGAGCGACCACCCACTGGTCTGAGACTGTAACGGAGCCGGGAGCTGGGTTTGCTTTCTATCATAACGTCGCGCGCCATGACGGGCCGTCACTCTATGCAGGATGGGGGAGGGGGTGGATGGGGGGGGGGGGTATGGCGTTGTGCGACGCCCATCAGACGCCGGTGGGTGCGGCTGACAGAATACCCTTCGTGGGAGGTCTGTTTGAAATGGCCCGCGTCTGGAACGTCTCTGAGCGAATTAAACAGCGTACCTCCTATGCTGTGCTAACATATGACGAGACGATGAATTAGGCGTGGTGGGGCCGCAAGGTTATTCCCGTGTCGTAATTCATACAGTGAGTCGTTGATTCGTACATGGTCGTCATGCTCATACTCGGTCATTGGTCATTGGTCATGCTCATACTCGGTCATTGGTCATTGGTCATGTTCATACTCGGTCATTGGTCATTGGTCATGCTCATACTCGGTCATTGGTCATTGGTCATGCTCATACTCGGTCAGTGGTCATGTTCATACTCGGTCGTTAAGTGTAGTGAGGCGCAGCAACAATAATATGCACAGCACAACCCCTGAGCCGGGTGACTTTTGGCCTCACAAGCTCAACAAGAATAACGATGAAGACCTGAACCCCATGTGAACGTAGCTACTAGCTAGCCTATGTCAAGTATACAACTATGCACCTAGCCTACTGCAGCCTCATTGCATCGCATGGCCATTTATTATCAGGTAGGAGAACCGTTCCGTCAAAAGAACACAGCTATTGCCAGAACAACTCATTCTTCATCTGGTTTGATTTGTTCGTCGGCAAGCAATTTGTATTTGTTAACAACGTTCTGCACATACGCACAATTTAGTCAGTCGGACGGACTGCAGCTCGCCCTGGTCCAGATCTCTGCAGCGCGCTAGTGGTAACACCTATCGATCTCCGTAGCCACCACTACACTACCTCGAACCTAGCCAGAGGCGGCCGCGGCAGCGGGCCGCGCCCCACTGGCGATACTCATTCGATTAATCAAACTGGGCAGAAATCGGGCTCGATATATCGCGCACCCGTCAACCGACACCGATCCATCTCAACATAAAAATGGAAATGGACAGGCTGAAAAGAGAGGCACTGTTGGGATGGACGGGCGCGGAGTGGGGGGCGCCGCGGAGTGTCGCTGCCTGTCACGACGCTGCGGTCGGCGGGAGTGGCGCCGACTGCTCAGTGTTCATGTCAGGGGAGTAAGGGAGAGGGAGAGGAGATAAGATAGGGAGAGGAGATGGGGCGGGGGAGAGGATCACGTTCATATGGTACGTGATCAGTGTGGGCAGTGAGCATCGATAGTTCCATTGCCAAATCATTGACTGAACTCGTCTGTATACAAAGCGCTTGGACGGCTCCAGAAGTCCCCCGGCCGACTGACAGGAGGTGGGCCGTGTGGGTGGGGAGCGTTCGGTAAATATTACCCTCCGAGGCTCTGATTCGTCGCTTCTGAGAAACTGTTATGTTTCCATCCGACGAGATACATCGCAGAGCTCGTCGACAGGGTAATACACAGGAAATTCCCGGCGACTTGCAGACGTAGCGAACCGGGAGAGACCCAAACTGAAGGCTCATCGGGGCCACGGACTGGATAAACCAGTCCGGGGCCCCGGGCTGGTTTACCCAGTCCGGACAGTGAGCTGAGCCATAAAAGACAGCTCACTGTCCGGACTGGACAGTGAGCTGTCTTTTATGGCTCCACAAGAACTGGGCTTGTGCGTAGTCCTTGTGAATGCATGCAAAGCCGCCATTATGGCACGGCTGTCCGGTAGACCAGTACTCGGGAATATTAGACTTTCCATACGACATTTACGCAACGATCTAACATCCAATAGAACCTTGAATACGAAAAGCTAATTACTTTGGTCTGGATCAAGCTACAGCCTGCAGACACATGTTTTACTTAATTATTTCACACAGACGGACGCACCGTCATAATCCACGAATACGACCATACTATGTCTGATTTCCAACACCACTGCCGGCTGTGATACTGTGTTCGCTGTCCACTGCCGGCCAGGACAGGCCGGGTCACGGGCCAGGACAGGCCAGGACAGGCCAGGACAGGCCGGGACAGGCCGGGACAGGCCGGGACAGGCCAGGACAGGCCAGGACAGGCCGGGACAGGCCGGGACAGGCCGGGACAGGCCGGGACAGGCCGGGACAGGCCGGGACAGGCCGGGACGCAATCAGAGAGCGCCAAACAGATGGGCGGCGCGCCGTATAGGAGCTGCGCGGCGTGCCGGCCATTACGGGCCGCGATTCTGTCCTGAGCCGACAATCGGACGGCGGCGGCACAGCCGGCGTCGGCGTGCAGAAATGATTACCGCTCACGTCACGACGGGTCACGCCACGGCCAGGTCACGCCAGCTCTGACCTTGGACGGCGCCGACCGCCCGCGCTCCATGGGCCGCCGGCCATCTGACCCAGGCTGCCGGCTGAAGAGTGAAGAGTGCCGAGTGCCGAATATCGTCTGTGGGCTGCCGGGTGTCGGCTGATGACGGTCCTTTAAGCGAACGTTGGCAAGCCACAGGAAGCCTGGCAAGGCAAAGAGCGTTGTGCTTTGTCTTGCAAGTAGCTGGCCTAGCGAAAGCAGGCTGCTGTGCCTTTGTTTGGGCCCGCTTGTTCCCGTTTGAGCGCGTTCGTGCCGGCGTAGCGCTCATTGTTCGCCTCATTGCGTTCGAGCTGCGAAATGTTCGCGAGAAAAAACAGCGACCCGGTAACTTCCAGGCTTGCGAGCTCGCCTGCTCAAAACATTCGCTGAGCTGACTGCGAAACCGTGAGCTTCAGCCAGCGTGATGGGCACGGAAACAGGCTGGACTAGCAGGCTGAAATAGCGGGCTGAAATAGCGGGCTGAAATAGCGGGCTGAAATAGCGGGCTGAAATAGTGGGCTGAAATAGCGGGCTGAAATAACGGGCTGAAATAGCGGGCTGAAATAGCGGGCTGAAATAGCGGGCTGGATAGTTGGCTTTTAAAGCGGGCTGAAATAGCAGACTGGAACAGCAAGCAGGCTGGAAAGCTCAGTAGCAAACACGGCTGTCTGTGGTCAGACACTGCTGCCTGTGGTCAGACATGGCTGCCTGTGGTCAGATACGGCTGTCTGTGGTCAGACACGGCTGTCTGTGGTCAGACACTGCTGCCTGTGGTCAGACATGGCTGCCTGTGGTCAGACACTGCTGTCTGTGGTCAGATACCGGGCCGGCGCGTGCAGGCGACAGACAGCAGAATAGATGCCGGCGCGGCACTCAGTGATGGACGGGAAGGTCACAGCCGCGTGGCTTCCTACACGCCGGTTGCGCCACCGGTCCTGTTCTGCGGTAGGGAACACGGCGGCAGGCGGCCGATCGGCCCGCCCGACCCGTGTAGCGGGCCATCGGACGGGCGGGGGCGGCATTAATTCCGCCCCCGCCCGCCCGCCGCTGCACTGACAATCGCTACCGGCGGCGGCGGCGGCGGCGGGACGGACGAACTGGGGAGGAAGGAGGGGTGGACGGGATCAGCAGCCGAGCGGGGCAAATGGGGAGGAAGATGGACGAATAGAGCCAGGGCGAGGGACAGACTGGACAGGCGGACTGGATGAGGAAGAGATGTGACGTGTATCGTATGGGCTTATTGTATACAACTGTCCAGCTTTACGCGTTAGACAGGTACGGGACAGTTGAATAGCTTCCTGAACATATGTATTTGCTACCTCAGTGACGTGACCATCTGATTAATATTTAGAGCCGCTATTAAATTAGGACACGAAGCAGACTGTTTATAGATTACACATTACTGATATGTGATAAAACTATGTACACGACAACAACGTCAAACATGTTTAAGTGTAGTATATACCTACACATATATTTTATTTACATTGTGATTTTACAAAGTAGCTGAAATATATTTCTGATTTACATCCGCCCATTATGCATCGAAGCCTGGTATACGGAGTTTTACAGATATAAGAAGTTTTACAGATGCAATGAAAAATAAATTGTCTTTCAAGTTTACACAGCCATTGTGACAAGGCTGAATCTAGAATAAGCAAAATATTTATTGGAGATGATAACAAGCTTCATCATTCCAACATAGAGTTCAGTTGCCCAGGAATTGAATTTCTCTAAACGGCATTAATGTAGCTGTCCGCTATTGATATATATATTGACATTATCGGTACCTTTATGACACCGTCGGAATGGAGTATGAACACGTTGTCAGCTCCCCGCGGGACAAACTTTAAATTAATCTACTCTGATGGCCAACTTCCCCAGTGCCTTGCTTTCACACGTTCCTGAATGGAAACCATATTAACCGAACGGCATGCTCGGTATTTGTATGCTCGCAGCTGCACGCGACGTAATTGGGCTCGCGCGTATAGCGCATTGCACTGTGCCACTGAGGCAACATTTGAATGGCGGTCCGGCCGGCACGCGCTCCGTTCTGAGTAGTGTGCATTCCACACCCCATCAGCGTAACGGCGCCGTTCATTTGCAGCGGCGGCGGACAGTGGCTCACCTACACACGCTGTACCAGCTCTCACAGTACACTGAGCGCGCCAGGCTGCTGGCCAGCAGCGGTGGCCAGCATTGATAGTGACCAGTGACCAGTGACCAGTGACCAGTGACCACTGACCAGTGACCACTGACCAGTGACCACTGACCAGTGACCACTGACCAGTGACCACTGACCAGTGACCACTGACCACTGACCACTGACCAGTGACCAGTGACCAGTGACCACTGACCAGTGACCAGCCGCCACCGTTCAACTGACAGCTCTTCCAAAGCATCTCTCTGTCGACAGAGAGCGTCTCGCCCACTGACAGTGGCCTGTCGACTGACAGTGGACGACTGACCGGCTGGCTGACCGGCTGACCGGCTGGCTGGCTGGCTGGCTGGCGAACCACTGAGTTATGCTCCGCATTACGCCGAGTAACAGAAAGCTCCTGTCGTTGGCACACGTCGACAGTTAGTTAGGGCCGGCCGACACGCGAGCCCGCCATCCGACCCGCGGAGGGAGCAGGTGGGTGTGGTGGGCTGGCGATGGGTGAGGATGAGGATGCCGGGAGGAAGTGTCGCGCGCTGTCTGTGAGTAAGGAGATCCAGCTGCTGCGTCGACAGTCAGTTATACAGTAATGCCCAGTGTGTAGTCGGTGCAGGGCACGTATGGTCGGTAGCTGACGCTGGGCAGCACGAAGTCGATTGAAGCGTGTGTATATAGACCGAGTTCTTAATATCAGGGATTGGTCGAGGGAGTTGGATGGTGCATACAGCGGCATTTAACGGGCGTTGGACACGTTATGGCATGCTGATATTGACACCAAGAAATGCATGTAGTCTTTTGATTGATTTAAAAAGCCGACCAGCCGAATACGCGTCCAAATCGATGTTGCCTTGGCGTCCTGCACGCTGAAGACATGCGCTTGTGATTTACGACCCAGGGCACTCAATCGACGTACGAGACAATCAGTGGTGTTGACAAAAATTATAGCCATGTGAATAGGATATTAAAGGATTATAAATGTGCAATCTTTCACACCGAAGGCAATCATCAGTCATAGTATATGGTTTTCCACGAAGGATGCCATGGCTATGTTGATCCTGTGACAGAACCATGACATTTAGCAAGACACTAAATCCGACGTCGCATCGTGCTTGGACGATAATGCCTGCGACAAAATCGAACTTGGTAGCCATGACGACTCACCCCTCGCTGTTTCTGGCCAGGTTGGCCGAGTTGCAGCCAGAGCGAAGTATCCCGGCTACCCAGCACTGGTGACCTCAGGTCATTCGCTTCTCGTCCTACCCCGCTCACCGCCCGGTGAACCTTGCAGCGTCTTTCAGCACTGGTGACCTCAGGTCATTCGCGTCTCGTGCCACCCCGCTCACCGCCCGGTGACCCGTGCAGCGTTTCCCAACACCGGTGACCTCAGGTCACCTGCTCGCCCTCCAACCCTCGCCCGGTGACCCGTGCCCCTGAATCCAGCACCGGTGACCCCAGGTCGCCTGCTCGCCTCACCGGCCACCCCGCTGACGCCGCGGCCGGTGACCGGCGCGGCGTCATCCCTGCCGTGTACAGGGCGCCGCGCCGCTGAGTCGTCCGTCAATATGTAATGGCGACGAGCAGCGCCCTGTGCAAACGTTGCATTAGTCAGGAGCATAAGCGGCGACCGGCTGGCAAACCTCAGCGGCGCCGGGATAATGAAGGCTGTGTCAACAGCACGGCCGTGCAGTCCGAGTGAGCTGCGGCGCCGGCACCAGCCAGTCCCGCACTGATACAACGCACCGCCCGGCTATCCCGCCGATTACAGGGCTGGTGGTACATGGTGTCACTCAACACGGCTCCCGCGCACCCGCTACACGGAGATATACGCACTCACTACACGGAGATGTACGCACTCACTACACGGGTGGGTGGTGATGACGGAGAGGGAGTCACTACGTGGTGCGATGTTTGGGGAGATATGATGCGTAGGTAGGTTCCGCCGTTGGTTCGTGCTAAGCAACGCCAGGAGGCTGGCATACAAAACATAGGCGAGTGGCTTTGCAGCGGTATTAATTACACACTGCAGCCTTGAATGATTTGCAGCGTACATGCATGTCTCGCCATTATTGTTATTCAATAAATCTGGCCGGCCACAGTGTTGCGGTAAGTATTTCATGATTTATGAGGAGTTCTACTGCCGGCACCCACCGCTGCAAAGTCCTCGATATCGATAACGGTGTAACAAACAGCTTACTCGGCTGCATGGTGTGGTGTGTAAATATTACATAAAACAGTATAATCCCCTTTGCTAGCCAAATGCAAACGATTATAAGACACACCCAGCAACATCAAATGCGAAACAGCTATGCTATTGTTGACACTTAAGATATTAAGCTAGGTCTGAGAAAATGGCTGACCCTTGATGATGCCTAAGCAATATTGTACAATCAACGTATTTATCACGACAGCATGTGGTAAAACACGCACTCACAATACCACAACACGTTATTGTGAGTTGTGATATATTTAGTCAAATCATTTAAAAATGATTACGCATCTCTAAAATAATATCATCCAAATTACACATCACGGCTCTATTCAACAACATCGCTGCAATAATGAATGAGAGAACGAGCTTTCGCATTTTTTACTTAATTGTTTTGCTCTAATATTCAGCTGGAAATATAAGGAACAAGTAATACAAATATGCAAACACCTTTGGACATGTGCTCTTATAAAAGGTTATTATCAGCCAATGGCACAGGACTGCCTAGAAAATCAGATGAATTAATCCGCCTATCATGTAGTCCTGGCAGAACCTGGCCAGAGTTTACGTCACAGTATGTATGGACTGCAGACTGACCAGACCAGGCTGTACTCACCGTTGGCGTCCACGTTGTCGGACCACATCAGAGAGAACTCTTCCGATGCATTATGCGTCATTATCCATGAACACACTCACTGGACCGCTCCATTCCAATGTCCGCTGCCGGAAACCTACCAGCCGCCGGCCGTCTCCCCAGTCCCGGAGTCCACCCAGGGCACTGCAGCACCGAGTACCGTACTATTCCCAGTCTTTGGGTCACCGAGTCCCGACTGTCACCGCTGCCGCGTCTGTCACCGATCACCGTCCGCTGCGCGCTCCTCCTCGGTCCGGTGCCGTCCGCGGACTGCGGCAGGATCGCCGTGCCGGCCGGGCCGCCGCGCGCCGTGTGTGTGTGTGTGTCTGTGTGTGCCCTGAGTCACACCAGAGCTCCGTCCTGTCGGTCCCGTTTGGCCTGAGCTGCCCCGGCGCGACACGACCTGCAGCTGAACGCTCGGCGAGACCTCCTCCCGCGCCGACGGCCGTCACCACACTGCCGCCCCGCCGCCGTCGACGGTCGTCGCCACCGACGGCAGCCAGCTGACGTCGCTCGATACGCCGGCGCGTGTCGTGCGGTACAGTCTACCGCGCCCAGCCGCAGGCGGCGGCGGCGGCGGCGGCGGCGGCGGCTGGGAGACTGCGGCGCCGCACAGCGCGCAAACACGGCACTCGTCGCGGCGCGACGGCCGGACCGTGAAATCACCCGGCTGCAGCACCCGGAGAGTATAATGCTCTTATCTCGGCGCCACTCAGCGGCGGATTAACTTTTGTCGCCTTTGAATCCTCCCTGAGACAGATGGGGCTGACGGCAGGGGTGCAAAAACGCTGGCCGTCCAGATACGACCGATGCATCAGGCGGCAACAATGCCTGGACGGCACAATAAAAAGGGCTGGCCGGCGTCCGGCGATATTCGGCGGCAGCTGGGGGCGCGCCGGAGCCGCCAATTCAAAACAGGCCGCCCCGGCCGTCGCCGGCGGCACTGCGCCGCATTATAGTAGCCGGCCGCCGCACCGCCACCGCGCCGGAAGCAAACACTCGGCGCGGAAACAAATCGGGTTCACACGCCGCCTAACGAGATGCCGGTGTCGGTATGTGACCGATCGGCCGCACCGGGGACGTCGGACCTGTCGCCTGGCGCCCCCCACGGCGACCCTCCACCCTCAGACAGAGCCGCCGTCATCCTCCTGACCGCCAGGTGGCGGGGAAAAGGGGCCGCCGCTGGGGCACAGATGGAATCAGGGAACGTCTGAATTTCCTCTCCGACCCAGCAAATCGTGGCCGATTTTCGCCGCGCGAGACAGGGATCCAGGTCGTTAGAATCAGTAAAATATAATTGCCAGAGCTATTTCATCTCGGCAAAGAGATGGCTCCCATTAGGCGGCCGTTACAAATCACCTAATTTCGCGCCGCCCGCGCTGCCTCCGGAGCGGCACATTTGTTATATTCGCAAACGCTGGCCACCACCGGCCGGTCCGACACTAAATTGAATCCCCGCCTAATTGGGAGCGGCAGCTCGCGGCTTGTCGGATCTGTCCAGATACGGCGCCGTCTGACAGTCCAGTGTCAGTCAGTCACGGGCCCGATATTGTAGTGTCTGTCTGACAGACTCATGGTCTGTCAGTCCTAGGCCCAACGCTACAATGCCTGACAGCCTGATGGCCTAGGTCGCCGGGCAGGTCCTATGGTTCTAGTCCTATACCCGACATTGCAGGGTCTGACATCTGACATCTGACAGACAGTCGCGGTGCTAGACAATGGACATCCCAGACTCGACACTGCAGTGCCAGCATGTCCAAAAATGACATCAATGTATTTACTAGTCAAAGGTTTGTCTCTAGCTCGATTCTAATACAATACCTGGCTATGTGTGACTACGTCGTGAATACAAATAATTAATCCAATCTAATGTTTACTGATATCCTGCTAGCCACACAAGACTCGGTGGACGTTTTGTTGGCTGTCTTCATACAAGGACAAACTAAACATATACATCAAATTAAGATATATCCGTCGTTGTCGCTGATTTTCCCAAAATATAGTTGTTATTTTAGTTGTCAAGTACAAATTTGCACTTTATCAACAAATAATTTGCCTCCATTGTGCAGACACCATCCCTTTATTTCAAAGTTATCTAAATTTATTAGCTCGGGTCAAAGGGTCCGTTCCGGAATGGCAGGTTGAAGTCTGCCAATCTGGTTTTATTGGGTCTGGCTCTGTCTGAAATGTCCGTCTCATTCTCTCCGGTCCAGAGATATTTGCATTGGACGGGCGGGAGCTATAGTCGAACCTTCAGGCAGCCGGCACCATCCGAGTGGATCAGACAGTAGTCGGCTATTTGGAAGCGATTTGTCTTAGAGCTTTTAAGCCCGTCAGATGAACCAACATCAAAAATGAAATCAAACTGTGTTCAGAATGGCCTTGGGTGTGAAAGTGATAAAAGCTTCATCTTCATAAGTTTCCACGTTAAAGCTGAGCTTTCTTCAAACGAAGAAAATGTCGAGGGAAGAAAATAAACGTCAATGTAATTGTAGCGTTCGGGTAATATGCTTCATAGGTGCACAGGAAAGTCTTATTTTGCATGATGACTGTATGTAATCTCTCCTCACTCGTCAGTTCCTTCCTTTGTAGACTAGCATCCTCCGATGAAAGCGCTGCCGGAATTATGGATATATTTTCGGTACAAAGGCACCCTCTTCCTTTGGGCAAACATTTCTTCCCCGGAGGCAAAGGCTTGGAGCTCTTCTCCTCCTTTCAAATCATATCAGACACTGCCTTTGGCGGTGCTGACAAAACTTTGTCGGCCCGCCGAGCTCGAGAGCTCGAAGAGAGGGCGGCCGTGCCGCCGCCATTTACAATGTTATCTTGTCGGCATCAGACCGGCCACAAACGGCTTGACTAGCGGGCGGCAACTCAGCAGCAGCGGCAGGTGGTGTGGTGGGAAATTCACAGATCACACACTCGGCGCGCTGCAGCTCCTGCCTGGCGGCGCGGCCGGCCGGCTGTCGTGCCTGTAACTCCGTGCCATGCTGTCGTGCCTGTAACTCCGTGCCATGCTGTTGGCTGTCTCGCTGCCATGCTGTTGGCTGTCTCGTGCGCGGGGCGTGGGTAGGTGACCGGGCTGGGTTCGGTTAATTAATGAGGCGTGCGCCGGCGAAGGTCGTTAAAGCCGTGCCATTTCACGACATGGGTAGGGTAGGATAGAGCTGCGCTGCGCATTGGCCGCTGATAATGTGGGGCCCGGTTGAATGGATCACGACACTGCACACCAGCAGTCGGCACCTTCTGTCACCGGGAGTGATGACGGGCCGGAAACAAAGGCGGAACATGCGATAACACTGCGACAAAAAATCAATATTTGTGTCTGGGATTGTTGCTTTGACACATCTGTCTTAAAACTTCGAAAAAGTTCAGGATTGTCAGTTTAAATTAAATCGGTGTCTGAAAAAGCGATTGCCGCGGCTGCCGAACAATCAACTGAGCCGAATTTTGTAACCATGAATATGTTTCTTATATATAATAACCATCTGAGTAATGCGCCGCGAACAACGTCGGTCTCCATCCAGAGCCAGTTGATACACCAGAATGGGCCAATGCCAGGCATTCTATTTAAATATCACGCAGGACTACAAACTGCAGTCAAAAAGTCTGAAACGTCTGTTACTTTATCAACCCTACGTCCCTACGTCCCTACCCTACGTCTCCACACCAGGCCATGGTGAACAGATAGATTCGTCGCATCCGTTTTTGTGACTGGGATAATGATGACACTATGAGCAAGCGAATGTCTCACAAACAAAAGGCACAATTAGGAGTCAAGTTTGGTGTGCTTCCGAAGAATAAATGTTTATATAGTTCAGCTTGGCGTGAGACAGAATATGAAGAGCTTAGTCTGGCAAATTTCATTTATTCAAGAAAAAAAGTGATATGGCAAACTGCACTCGCTATTTAATGCTCATGTATCATCATGCTTGACATGCATGTTTATCTTATCAGCTTAACAATAACACCCAGTATAGAAGTGCTATGGCTAGCACAATTACTGCCACCACCAGTCCAATGTACAACAATTATTCATTTTTCGTATGGCAGAATGATCATTCATTTTATCCATGACAGGATGAAGCCTAATTTGGCCCAACGGTGCATAGTAATCAACACATGTTTCCCTCGACCGCTTGAGTCTGTCACACGATGCATTCGCCTGCAAACCTCATATCTTTATCAATGTCACTCGACCTCGCGGCATGACACGTGATGGAAACAGCCCGGAAAACACACACACACATGCGGTAAACCCCCTCGTCACCGTTAGTTGACCCGGTGACAGCCTGTGACGGCAGCAGTGAGTGTCATGGTAGGTCGTGATCCGTCTCCAGTCTCTGGCCGCGATATAAGGTCGATCCGTCTCCAGTCACTGGCCGCGGTATAAGGTCGATCTGTCTCCAGTCACTGGCCGTGGTATAAGGTCGATCTGTCTCCAGTCACTGGCCGTGGTATAAGGTCGATCTGTCTCCAGTCTCTGGCCGCGGTATAAGGTCGATCCGTCTCCAGTCACTGGCCGCAGGTATAAGGTCGATCTGTCTCCAGTCACTGGCTGCGCGGTATAAGGTCGATCTGTCTCCAGTCACTGGCCGCGGTATAAGGTCGATCCGTCTCCAGTCACTGTCCGTGGTATAAGGTCGATCTGTCTCCATCACTTGCCGCTGTATATGTCGATCCCTCAGTCACTGGCGCGGTATAAGGTCGATCTGTCTCCAGTCACTGGGCCGCGGTATAAGGTCCATCCGTCTCCAGTCACTGTCCGTGGTATAAGGTCGATCCCGTCTCCAGTCAACTGAGCCGCAAGTATAAGGTACCGATCCGTCTCAGTCACTGGCGCGGTATAAGGTCGATCTGTCTCCAGTCCACTGTCCGTGGATATAAGGTTGATCCGTCTCCAGTCACTGTCCGTGGATAAGGTCGATCCGTCTCCCAGGTCACTGGCCGCGGCTATAAGGTCGATCTGTCTCAGTCACTGTCCGTGTATTAAGCGTCGATTCCGTCTTCCAGTCACTGGGCCGCAGTATAAGGTCGGATCTGTCTCCAGTCACTGGCCGTGGTATAAGGTCGCATCCGTCTCCAGTCCACTGCCGTGTATAAGTCGAGTCCGTCTCCAGTCACTGGCCGCGGTATAAGGTCGATCTGTCTCCAGTCACTGGCCGTGGTATAAGGTCGATCTGTCTCCAGTCACTGGCCGCGTCTGCATTACCGATCATCACACGCCGCTCACGATCTGTATACATAATGAGCTGCGCAGAGAACCACAGAGACAGACGCCGTATTTACACCGGCCAGATACAGTGCAGCCTGGCACAGTGAGAGATCGTCAGATACAGGCGGTGTTCGGCAAACGAACAGCACGTGTGGGCCACAGCTGACCCATATTTCAAACACGGCAGTGCGCTGCCGGACAGTTACGGTACTTCTGTGGGTAGGTCCGGTGTCAATTCCAGCCGGCTTGAGCTACGGATAAAAGAATGAATACCTATGGCATTTGGGTCCAATTCCAGCTCTCGGCGACAGCATAGTAGAGCAGTTTTGCGAGGACACATGCATGATGCAGCTGTGTGAAGGTCACCGAGTGTATCTATGCAATTGTAAGTGTGTTATCGCTGTAGTTATTGACAGCTGCATTAGGCATGCACGTAGTCTCGTCTCGTACTTGTTACTGCCTTGATGTGCCGCACTTCTCAGTTCTCACGGTTACAGGACACTTTGGTGAATGTCATTTTGACGAATGTCATTTTGGCGAATGCATATTGTCGAAGAACACTTTGACGACATGTATTTTTGATGGCATGTGAATACGCCGAATGCTAAATGACGATTGTCTTTTTGTCGAAATGCTTTTTTTTGCCGAATGTAAAAATGTCGAAATGTCTTTTTGCCGACTAGTCAAAAGATTGAAACATCATTTTGTCGAAAGTGGAAAAGTCGAAATGTCTTTTTGACGAATGTCGACAAAAAAAACATTCGTCAAAAAGGCATTTCGGCTTTTTCACATGTAGACAAAATGACATTACGACATAAGACAATTTCGGCAAAAGGACATTTGATCTTTTCACATGTCGGCAAAATGACATTCGTTAAAAAGACATTTCGACTTTTCACATGTCGAAAAAATAACATTTCGGCAAAAAGACATTTCGATCTTTTTACATGTCGGCTAAATGACATTCGTCAAAAGGACATTTAATTTTTCACATGTCGTCAAAATCACATTTCGACATTTTGACATGTCGGCAAAAAAACATTTCGACATTTTTACATTCGGCAAAAAAGCATTTCGACAAAAAGACATCCGTCATTTAGCATTCGGCATATTCACATGTCATCAAAAAGACATGTCGTCAAAGTTTTCTTCGGCAATACCTATGCATTCGCCAAAATGACATTCGTCATTGTGTCCAGATACCGTTCTCATTTTCCTTTTTCTCCTTTAAAAGCGCATTAGTTATGCCTATGACGCATCTTTGACGATCATAAATGTACCTCAGTACCTATTCAAGCCTTTTATCATTGTTGCATGATGTTATCATCATGCTCTGATTTCTGTCATGTACCACTATACAGCTCATCAGCACCACCTCTGTCATGACGTCATCTGTCACCCCCTGCACTGCAGCCGTCCGCTGCTGGGCGCAGTTTATCGGTGTGCGCCATTAATCGTCGCAGGCGCGCCGCCATCGTAGCGGCGCCGGTGCAGTGACCGTGCACTCCGGCCGCCAGCGCCATCGTACGTCATCCCTAATCGGCATTTTTGCCCGGCGCTGATGGTGTTTCTTTTCTGACAGGGTGGTGACGTCACACAGGACCAGGAGGAGGGTGGGAGGGGGGGGGAGGTGTCAGCGGGACTCTGTACAGAGGAGCTGACGGAGCTGCGGCAGAGCCTTGTCCGGTCAGTGCCTGTTGCGTTACTGCCGGTGGTTTGTACGAGGCTTTGTTTATGTCGGCGGAAACGCGGACAACTATGGGCAATGCAGGGACTAAGTGTAACGACGGTGAACATTGCTGTGGACTTGTGTGCGGTTTGTGAGCGCTTAATTGAGTCCATGCACGATTTGAGGGGGGAATGTATGAAAGAAACAAAGACTAGATTGGTGTGGGTAAGACTGAAGTAAGCACCTGCAGGCTGCCCGCAATTGTAAAATGCCTCTTCTGCATGCAAGCTTTTCAAACACAGACGCGTATAGTGCAGAACAAATGTTCTGTCCCCTTCCTCGACACCACCTGTCGGTGTCGGTGCTGTGCGTAGTGGAATTAAATTGGATTACTATAGCCCTCGCCCCCGGTATCAGGGGCGAGGGCATAAATAGTTGCGCGGGATTTGCACTGCTGCATACCGACAGACGCGCCGGCGCGGTGGTGTCGAGGAAGTGGACAGAACATTTGTTCTGTACTCTACATCATGCAGGCACGTAGCTATGATTTCGTCCAGGGGACGGCGCATCGAAAGGGCCCATTCCCGAGTGTTGAAAGGGCCCATTCCCGAGCGTTGAAAGGGTTTATTCCCGAGCGTTGAAAGGGCCCAGTAGAACGGATGAAAAGGTCTACTCCCTCCGTACTGTCGAGGGGTCCATTTGGCATGCTCATGGGCCCTTCTGACCCGCCCAGGTGCCTTCTGAACCGCCCAGGGGCCATTTGAACTTCTCAGGGGCCCTCTGGTCTGGCTAGGGGCCTTCCAGCCTGCTCAGGGACATTTCCGATCTGGTAAGGGATTGCGCTGGCTGCTTTTTCGCCCTACCGACCTGCTCAGGGGCCCCTCTGACCTGCCCAGGGCCATTCCGACCTGCTCAGGGGCTCCTACGAACTTCCCAGGGTCCCTTTGTGCTGACTAGGGGCCCATTCGACGTGTTCAGGGGCCCTCTGACCCGCTCAGGGGCCCTTTCGGCTTGTTCAGGAGCCCCCCGACATGCGCAGGGCTATTTTGAACGTCCAAGTTTTGAACTCTGGTCTTTCAAAGAGAGCCTTGGTGGCCCTACAGGGCCTTGAAGTGCTCCAAACTATCTTAAGACCACGCGTGGTCTTCCGACTCATATAGAGCCCATGATACCGCGCTTTGCGCGGTCTCGTCTTACCTTTTCGGCGCGCTGCGCGCGCCTAAAAGGGCCCGCCTGGCCTACAGGGGGGAGGGGGGTCGGCTACCTCCGCCCCCTTGGCTACGTGCCTAACATCACGCACACATATGCACACACAGAATACATATACACTCGCACACATACGAACACTCTCCATCACCCAACGCAGCGTATCGCTGTGAAATGCCTGATGAAATTATTTTTGCTATGGCAATATTCTGCTTGGACTGAGCAGGATATTGTAAACTTATTACGATTTGGCTAGTATGACGCCTCCATTGAAATTTATACTTATATTGCATCCTGGCAGTTCCTGGAATCAGTCTGATGAACTCTATCTGCGTATTGGATGGATTTGATAGTTTCTCACGCATGCGCATACCTGCGCCGTCTCCACTTGGAATTCCGCGCGGCGTTAAGAGGCTGCAGTCTGCCCCTCTCGGCCGCTGCCTTCCTCGCCAGCGTCACCCACAGCCGTTCCTACCCCTCCACATATCGATCACACACAAAGCAGTCACTTCAGTCGGAGCGGCGGGTTCGGCTGCTCACGATGTGCTGGGCCGCGGCGTCTTCGAACGCCGCGTGTGTATCCCGGCTGGCTCGGTGGTGGCAACCATGCACCGCAACTCAGTCACACTCAGCAGCCGTTCACTACTCATCGCACTCTTTTCGTGTCGATGTGCGCGCAGACAACATGCTAGACATGCGGCCGCGCCCCGAACCACCCCCTGGGCGCGTTGCTCGAGCCCGCGCCGGAGGACAGCCATCGTAGTACCAACACTACATGAACTCACCTTAATCACTCAGACGCCAGCTGGCGGAATGGTAGGGCAGAGGCATGGAGCTGATCAATGACTAGGACCACGTCCAGCGGGTTCATACGCCCAAACGCTGCGCTTCTCCTGTGATGTGCAAAACCGCCACGCTAAAGGTGAGTAAAGGCGGGTAGTAGAGTGCCCTGAGCTGGGCTGCAGGCACGCCAATTCGCTCCACTCATGCCGGAGAAACTTGTGGCTGAGAAGTGTCGGGGGAGAGAGGAGCCTTCGCAAATCTTATCTGGACTTCCGAAGGTCTTAGTCTGACGAACGTAGAACTGACAAGTTCGTACTACGACACCTGAACTCTTGTAATGGAGTATAAGTATTGCGTCAAGAATGTTTGAAAAGACCTTATGCTCTTAAACCCAAGTTACACCATTTGCTCCGTGATTACTATAACTTTCATCACGTGTTGTTTCTATTAATAATTTTTGCCATGATAACTTTGTGAACATGACTTAATGCTCTGAAGTAGCTGAGTACATTTACTACCCTCATCATCCTTAAAGAGTTCTTAGACACTATTTTATGACACAACTTTAGCTTGCCGTAATTCCAATGCAAGTGTTGAACCACTTACACACGCAAATGCATCAATAATGTGCCCAGACAGGGATTCCATTTAAAACTTTCTTAGATTTTCAACACCCGCAAAGGTCCTGTGCAGCCGCTGCGGAAGATTGTGCTGCGTCGCGGGGCGGACGACATAGCCCGTCAGTCCTCGTCGTCCATCATAACCGTCTGTCCCTCCTTCCCCATCATCGCCCCCCCAACACCCCATCCATTCCCCCCTCCCCCACAGTCCCCGCCATTCCTTGCGCCGGATGTCGGGCCTGTCACGGCCGGACAGAATCGCCGGACGTCGGCTCCGACGCGGTTCCGTCGCCGACCACCGAGTGCCGGCCGCGCACGTGGCCATTAGATTAGCATTCATACGGCCGCAGAGCGTGACCAGCGGGTTGGGTGCCCCGCGGCCGGCCAGCCGTCACAATGGCGTCCTGTCGCCAGCGACACCGGCGACGCGCGACTGTCTCTGTCGCCGGCCGTCACGAGCGACTGTCTCTGTCGTGGCGGCCGAGTGTCGCCGGTCGTCACGTGCTCATCAATCAGCGGCCCGCTTACAGTCGAATCTCGTCAGCGGCCGATCGTCTTCCGGCGGCGGGGCGCCCTGATGAGCCGGCCCCGATAACGTGACGCTAAACGTTTTTCGTGGGGGCATTAATAATATTAAGCGTTAATTTGGCTGGCGGCGTCTCTTCCGATTTCAGGCATGATTGACCCGGCCTGATGTATTATGCTCGGGGCGGATCGATGCCGCATAATTACGTTATCCGAGCATAAAAGAAAGGAGCCCCGACTACTACACCGTCGACTTGACTGCGTTCGACCATCCAATTAATGTCCGCCTGATTTCCTATGCAGATGGAAGGCAGAGTTTTCAGTTTGATCTATCATTTAGGACGCGAAGTTTTGACACTGATGACCATTGTCATCAATAACCAGCCAGTTAAATGCATTTTCATCACCCGTCCTAGAACACGGGATCGAAGACGGATGGAGACATTTGAAACAGTTCCGCCAATCGCAATCACTCACGCTCAAAGTCACGTTTTCGGGCAAACTTTTTTAATTCATTGATCAAACTTTGTTAATTCCTTGACGAAGGAAGGACGAACGCTCGCGTGCCCCGTACCGCTGTATTCAGAGCCGCTCCGAGCAGAGCCCTATGCCTGCTTGTCGGTGCCGATAGACATGGCGGAATAATTCGCGGGCGGCTCGGTCGGAGAACCGAGAAGATTGGTACGGAGCACGATTGGTGAGCGTTCGGCTGACGATCCGCTCACGGCACGGCTCGGGGTCCCGGAGGAATCGATACCCCATCTGTCCGTCTGCCGTCGCCACGAATCAGCCGGCAGCGAGCAGCAGCAGCCAGCCAGCTTCAAGGCAGACAGGATTACGGCGACGAAATCAGAACCAAGAGAGGTAAAAAGTGACTGAAGTCTTGGTCATATCACGCCACCATTGGCCGGCCGAGCGGAACACCACAGCTAGCGCGTCACCTGCATGCCCTCGGGCGAAAACATGCATCATTAGTGACTGGATTTATGATAATTTGCCGGGATGCTGACGGCAAATCAGCTTCATCGCGACTGATTCGGGGCGGCGACACGGCCGTCTCGTTAGTGACAAGACGTGGCCTGCCTCCGGGAGCAGACGATGGCGTATTATATATGCACGCATCTCCATCGTTACGCTGACGAAATCAGACTGAGCTGCGCATCATGAGAATGGACGGGGATGCGGCATATTGCGGGTACGGCTGGAGGTGCCCTGTTTACCGAGGTTATGCCGTCCGACATTTACCAGCAATCACTGTCATCTCTGTATTGCCTACCATGTTTACCTTTCTGTCATTCCCACCGGCTGTCATTCCCTGCCGTCAGGCTCAACATCCGGCTGTCATTCCCTCCGTCAGCCCCAACACCGGCTTCCCTCCGTCATCAACACCGGCTCCCTCCGTCAGGCTCACCCCGGCTGTCATTCCTTTCGTCACACCGGCTGTCATTCCCTCCGTCAGGCCCAACACCGGCTGTCATTCCCTCCGTCAGCCCCAACACCGGCTGTCATTCCCTCCGTCAGCCCAAACACCGGCTGTCATTCCCTCCGTCAGGCTCAACATCGGCTGTCATTCCCTCCGTCAGGCTCAACACCGGCTGTCATTCCTTTCGTCAGCCCCAACACCGGCTGTCATTCCCTCCGTCAGGCCCAACACCGGCTGGCATTCCTCCGTCAGCCCAGACACGACTGAGTCCGTCTTCCGTCCCTATTTTCCTCCTTGCTGACTCCTCACGGTGCCGGGGCGGTTTTCTGTACCGGTATAGCCTATCAGCCGCAGCCACCAGACAGCGTCATAATGATGAGCGGCTGAGTCACTCGACGCCCTCGTCACTCGGGTATGATGAGTAACCAGGGCCGTGACCTGACGAGGCTATCTCGTGACGCGTCATAGCTCCTTATGGCAGCCGAGATCTGAAGTGGGGTGCCGAATGGAAGCCCCGGAGGACAGATTGACGTATACTGGATGCATCCCTTACAGAGAATAGGGTTAAAGAATGTCGGCTGGTGGATCCGCGCCGCATAAATAAATATGAATCCGCGCCGCATTCATATTTATTTACTTCGGTCTGCACCTAAACGAGAAACCAATAATCCATTAACTGGTCTAGTACTAACGTGTCATGAGCTTTGCAAGGACGCAGGAACCGGGGGCAGGGGGGCAGCCGCCCTTTCCAGACATCTTAAGCAAATCTCAGTATTTTCCCCTCGTCCTCCACTGCCCCTGCAGCTCCCGCGTCAAATCCCGTTTTTGCCACTTTAAAATCATTTTGCTCGTGAGCTTCACTTAATGCACTTCCCAAATAAGCCACAGAACGGGGGGGGGGCTCAAAGAAAGGAAATGAGATTATGTTCAATATGGATATATCGGATTTGTAAAATTGTGAGTTTCTTACAAAAAAAAAAAATTGTTGTCGAAAAAACCGATTTTTTTCTGTTTTTAGATATGTGGGCTCCCATTGGCTTTGAGGGACCCTGATCCATTGGCCCCCTCCTGGGCGAAATTCCACTACGCCCCTGCCAGTGTCAAGTGTGTAAAGCTTAGTGTATGCAAGAGGTGACGGAAGTTCAAGGCTCTCAAAATAAATAACGATACTCAAAGGTATTTTAAAATATTAACCCTCGCCGTACGGAGAGGAGGCCTGACAGCCCCCTATTTTTTTTTCTTGAATGACGTCTTACACATAATGCACATCTTTATTAAACTTTCATTAGCTGAGTTGAACACGAACACATTGTATATATACTGGGGCAATTTCGTTAAATGGTCCATTTGTTTAGGTAGATAATGACGTTTTGATGACGTCATGTTCGTAAAAAAACGACAAAATGTTTGAAAAATCATAGAAAATAGTTTAAGTATTTTTCTAAAAACTCCAAGATTTACGAGCAAAACTGCAACAAAACCAGAACATACTTAAAATTACATTTCATCTTAATATGGCAATTTCCGGAATGTCATTTAATGGTTTTTGACCTCCCAAAAGTAAACTAACATGTTTGTTTTTAATCCCACAAAATCAAATTTTGCAAGTAATTTAAAAACAGGAATAAAATACATGTAGGAAGAACTGAATTATAAGCAATAACCCAAACCAAAGTTTAAAATCAAATATTCTTTAAATTTTTTTTTTACAGAGTGGATGGCTTCCTAAGTGTTAGAAAACTTATGACGTCATTTTACTGAGTTCAAATTTTTTGGACTTTGTGACCAGATACGATCAGCTAATTCAACAACCAACAACTTGTCGCTAACCGCAAATTTTTTTATTTTCATAACTTTAATGAATTACGATGGTCTGAGCAGCAAATTGATATTTTTGGACGGTGACTATGTCTTTCACTTGACCTGAAAGGTCACCGTTGAACTGAAACAAAAAATGATATACCATCAGTTTCCTCTCATGACAGGCAATATGCTGTTTTTCTGCGTTGTTCTATGTTGCTTGGTTTGGAAGTTAGCAGGGGCCTGTCAGGCCCCCTCCCCGTGGGGCGAAGGTGAAAAACTCTCCCGTAGGGCGAAGGTTAAGGCAGGTAGCATAATTTTGAGACAAATAACATTATTAGGATATACATACTACGATATCATATTATTACAAAATGAACGTACAAAGGATGAGTAATTAAAGGGAATAGACCACCTCGAAAGTCGTCTTGAAATTTGCATATACGGAATATTTTTTGCTAAAAAAAAACGAAAACGACATTTGTTCTGACGGAAGATAGATACGAGGATCTGTCAAAAAATGCGATTTTTTTCTATTTAATCTTTCATGGCCTCAAAATACCTTCATGGCATTGTATGACATACATATGTGATATGACAGATCCAATAATGGCGGTCTAGTGACATATATAAGTAAACAAAATAGGACCCGTTACTCGAGTTTCTGAATCTTTCGTCAAAATATCTACTTCACAAAAATCACATTTTATCATAACCCACCACAGTTCACGGTGACATAAATTTCACGCGAACGCTGTGATGGTTACGGCTCGACTTCCCCTGGCTCCAATGTTACCAAATGCCATGAAATATGAATGTGTTAGTATGGCATGCCGTGAATGGAATGCTCAGAATGCTGCTCTTAGGGAACCACGGTGTTTTGTTTGTCCATGCCCGTGTTCGAAAAAAGCTCAGTCGGGAAAACGCTAGACCGTAGGATGATCGGGATGTCCCAGGTTTCATCCCGGGTTCCAGAGTTTTGCAGACTGGCGCACCAATATACCGTACTACGGCGTTGATAAGATTGGGTGCCATCACGGCACTGGGCAAGATGGGCCCAGGTTAACCCGCGCACTGCAGGAGGATTTCCGCTTCCCACCTCCTCCTCAGGTTTTTCAGTAGTATCGGAAAAATTTATCTCAGCTGTTTAGGCATCAATTACCCACACTTTGTGGGTTTTGACTTTGTGGGTCAAGTTTTGACCTCAGGTCATCTCAGGTCAGGTCACCAGGTCACGTCAAATGACCTTGCCTTCCAAAATGTTTGTTATCATGCCAAAGCCACAATCTTTATCCGAGATTTGAAACTTGTAGGATTTCATAAGGGCATACAAACCTACAATTGGTTAATTTTGGATTTGCTTTGTATCGGTGACCTTAGGTCATGCCAATTTCCTGAACTCCCCGTTATAAGTGAACGAGAAAACATACAAATGTACCTACAATTGATTAATTTTGGATTTGCTTTGTATCGGTAACCTTAGGTCATGTCAATTTCCTGACCTCCCCATTATAAGTGAACGAGAAAATATGCAATTGCTTCTTATTCAGATAATTTTCATTGGATCAGGACAATTCTTTCAGAATAATGTTATTTTAGCTCATTATTGATGACCCAGGTGCAATTGCTGCTCCGTGATCTCTGCAAGGTCATATGAGGGCATTTGAGGCCATCAGCAATGTTTTGCTAATAACTCTTGGATATAAATAAAGATATAAAAGAGATCGGATGACATCCAATATGTTTATCTCGTCGAGCCGCGTACCCATATGCCCATGACCTACCTGGGTCCCAAATCACTTGACCTGAGGTCAATTTATCAGTCGACCTAACCAGGTCACCATAACTTAATTTGCAAAGTGCGCTTGACGAGACAAACACGGTGGCGTCAAATTAAGTTATTTTCCTTTCTTTGTTTGAATTTATTACGAAAAACGCTTTGCCAACATAGCCCTTTTGACCTTTGATGACTCTGGTTATCAATATTGATCTGGAACTTAAAAAAAAGACAGACATACCTTTTGAGTAGAGCTGTGTTCAAGCTGATCTATAATCCGTTTATCTGCTTGTCGACAATTGGCGTAGTTTTTTTAGATCTTAGGGGGAATCAGCCCATGCAGTTTCGTGTTTCGGTGCAAACTTCCTGGCAGATGCGTGGTATAGTTTGGGTAGCGGAATCTGCGTATGAACGTAATCTGACGTCAGTGGGTATGAGGTCATAATACCGGGACAAAAGTTTTTGTTGACGATTTTTATTTTATTTTAGTCCTTGATGTTTTGTATGGCATGGATTTCGCGGACGTCAGGACCCGGCGCTTAGCAGACTTCGTTGCGCAGGTCTGACACCACCCGCGCGCGCAATTCCTGTTGGTCGGCAGAATTCAGAGACGAAAGTTGTACGGCCTGATTACCTGGACAGATCCACCGCTCACTGAACGTCACCTGACTCTTGAGTGGCATCGCTTGCAACAGGCCGCAGGCCCATCAGTCAGGAGCAAATAGCGATGCGCCGAAGCGACTCGACCCCGGGCTGCCACTCCGGGGATAGGTTTGGCAGAAGTCCAGCGCTCTCCCACTGAGCTATTACAGGGGCGAAATTTTGGTTGTGGTACGAAATATTTAGCGTAGCGAGGAAATGCTTTCGCTGAAATGCAAGCCATTTTTCGATGTGCTCTACAATTCTGCTATATCAGTTAAAAATATAATGTTAAAGGGGACCCATTGCCTTGAAGTAATTGGATTCGGTGCTGGTTATGCCGGTCTGCAGGAGTGAGCGTTCAGCATTCAGGCGCTCGGAAACGCTTGACGTGCCGTTTCGAGACGTGATTGAACTGGACTACCGAGCAGTGAACTCAAACGCGCAAGTTTTCGTTGGTGAAAGACTGAATCTTTGAGATCTCAAGCAGTCTTTGAACGTGAAAAGGCGCGACTGGATAAATGAATTCTGGAATAAATCGCACATAGGAGCGGGAATGAATTCGTTCGAAACGGTCAATACCTTTGGCAGACTGAGTTCAGATGAGATCGGGAGCACCAGAGAAGGAGATAGGAGTGGCGGGAGATGGCCAATGGCAGTGTCACGTACCGGTCTGCAGTGACTGATTTGTTGCTGGCCGTACATATATTTCGGGAGAGCCTGCACTCAAACTGATGAACGTCTCCGTTCGTTCGGTCAGAGTACGGGTTCAAAACAGATAAAGCCACCTCTGTGACTCGAACGCTGCTTTAACCAGAGGTCAGTTAGGGCAGAATTTGTGGCCCAAGTACCGCTGCTACCGAGTTTTATGAGCATTACCGAATTTTATTGGCTAGTTAAGTCGAAATGGAGTGGAGACCTGCTTTCGTAAAACTGCCTTTCGCTCAAAACTGAAGAGTCCCGTATGTTCTGTGAGAGGTCGGAAGGATGTGCTCTCACTTTCTGTGTGTATTGTATCATATTATTATATTCGTGTGAGCCTATGACCAATTCCATATTTTTTATCTTCCAAATATTTTATCTGTTTTTGACACGTGCTTTTCCATGTTCGAATTTCAAATTATTCTACTGGTCCCCGTTCTTAATGAAAGTAGTTATCTGTTGGTCTTGGAAATTGTATGGAACAAGTGTTAACGACCGACAACATGAAGTTAAAAAACGTCACCCCGACCCCTCTGACGCACTATGACCTAAAGCAGTGTCAACAACATTTTCCGGTTTGCCCATCTGTTTTTGTTTTACCCTGCAGTGCCCGAAGAGGCAGCTAATGTTTATACACCATCCTCCACCCCGACGGAACCCGTATAAGCCCGCAAAAACACCAGCCTACCCATATCCGATCGGGATTTAGATGACACAGTCACACATGTGACACAGACATACACCATTCCAGCACTTAAAACCGCTTAGACAAACACATTTTTTAGCCGCCCAGTCATGCAGCCTGTACTGTTTACAGCCGGATTTTTCGAGGGAGTTAATGGAGAACATTTGTAGCACTCGCCGGCCGGCGCCGGTCGGGAAGAAGCCTGGCATGTGTCGCCGTTACTGGGTGTGTCGCCACGTCGCGTGGTGGCGGGTTCGCCTTTCATCTGGTGGTTTTCTCTTCCCTCTGCGCAAGGACACTATGTCAGGATAACGAACCGACATCGCACGCCTGCACGGGAGACGGACTAACAATGGACAGAGCAGCGCACAGGTTCCTGACCCGAGTGCTGAAGAGTGCTTGCATTGACAAGGGCAACACGCGCACTCAGGGAGGAAGGACATACAGTAGAAGGAGGGGTCCGATTCTTTCCGCTGACGCTTCGAAGAATCCGTCCGTACGTGGCTGTACCATGACGTGATTCTGTTATACCTGGTAATAAGGTCTAAGGCCGGCTCAAAGGTAGGCGTGTCTCGATACTTCGCGAAACGCGCTCATTTGTGTGGCTTAATCACATGGGCCACGGCTAAGTTGTATTTTAGTTCGAAATAGTTATGTGATTACAGCATTTAACAGCAACTCAGTCTATTTAATTTGTGTAAGTGTCCAATACATGTACTGTCAATTTTCGCAGCTATCCTCTTTTATTATATTCTGATTATAAGAGTCGCTTAAATTAGCTTTGACATATCATATCATATACACTCATGTTTAACCCGCGCCCCACTGGGGGGGGGGGGGTTTGAACACCCCCCTCATGTCTTATCAAGATAACGGAAAAATGGCGGCGCGTATAACTATTCACTGATTCATTCACGACATTTTGCGAAAATTCAAGTTTCGTGTCAGGTCAGGTCAGGTCACCAGGTCAGGTCAAGTGACCCTACCTACAAACGTTTGCGGTATCGTGCCATGACTACAGTTTCAAAAGATCGATATCAACTTTAGGATTTAATTACAGTCATCTAGTATTAAAAAATGTTTTATCTCGGTTTTTTTGTAATCGGTGGACGCTTAGTCGGGTCAATTTTGCGAATCTCCCCATTATTAAGTCAATGGAGAAATATCAAATGCTTTCTTTTGTCGACGATTCCAGTCACTTCCTTTGGATGAATGTTATCATAGTGCTGTTATGTCAATGATCCAAGTGGCAGGTTTTTGCTCATGGGAACTATTACGGGGTCATCTGGAGGTCATCCGAGGTCACCAACACCCTTTCGTCAATAACTCTGGCCATAATGCAGATAGAGAAGCTTGCAACTTACCCCACGTGTGTTTGTCTCGTCAAGACACATCTATCTGTATGCAACCATGCTACTTGTCACACTTGACCTTGACATGAGTATTTTTTTTTAAAGTTGACTAA
The DNA here is from genome assembly GCA_014673585.1 of Semibalanus balanoides. NCBI lineage: Eukaryota > Metazoa > Arthropoda > Thecostraca > Balanomorpha > Balanidae > Semibalanus > Semibalanus balanoides. The sequence continues at coordinate 340,540 of VOPJ01011188.1, forward strand.
CATAATAACAATTGTAATAATTTCAAAGCGCCTTGCACAAGACAAACACGATGGCTAAGCAGTATGGCGTTATCCTTTGTTCAGGTAAAAAGTAATTCCGAAAAATTGTTTTTTCCAAAATCAGTTTTTTGACTTTAAACGACCTTAGAGCCTAAACTATTGACCTGCGGTATTTTGAGGACCTGGGTGGGCGGATTGCAAATTTCATTGGCTAGCGATTGTCTTTTATAACGTTTTTGTTTCTAGATAGCATAGTTTTCGTTTTTTTTTTTTTTTTTTTTTTTTTGGAGCGATGTCCTAAAACTTGAAAATGTGACCTTCGATGACCTCTGGTGACCTGAGTTTTGACGTGAGCGAAAAAAGTCCGAAATAGTTTCGAAATGATTTTTAATAACGGTTCGAACAGTGTCTTTTGTTTTGGGCTACGTGCCATGGGAGCCAAGTTAGATGGGGGTTTTCAAACACCCCCCAGTCGGGCGAAGGAAATGCAGAGGCCCAGTGGGGCGCGGGTTAAAGCTTTACTGGCAAACATGTTCCAACGATTACACGATGCAAGAGACGGATGTTGACATGCCCTGTAAATGTTAAGGTTTATAAAATGATGCATCGCCATCCCCTTACACCGAGGATGCACCATACACAATCCTTGCGTGACTAACGTTCGGCCTTCCTTCAAAGCAAACAATGGTGTGCATCATCAAGTCAAACAGAAAGGCGTTCATTACATCATTATATGCTACTTTCGTATTAAAATATGCTTAAATATTCAAGTGCAGCGAGAGTGAAGTGCAAGTGAAGTGCAGCTTAAATATTGAGTTTTGCCAGAATTTAGCTTTCTATACGTACCGACTGAAACAACACGAGAGGATGATGTTGAAGCGCAGGGCATTTCTTGGAACACCTTGATACAACTATGCAATAAACTATGAACACATTGATCAAACTACGCGGCCGGTGGCCCTGCTATCGGCCGTGTCTGGAGTCAGCCGGTTATGCATATTCGTGACGTGATTAGGTCAGAACTGCCACACCCAAGCTGAATCGAATTGATTCAGCTGCAGTTCGAGGTGTGGCGTCGTGTTGAAAGGCACCAGGTTCGGTCGTCAGAGACGGAGGTCACAGGTCATTAGTGTGACGCTGGCCAGCAGAGGCCAGCAGAGACCACGGCCAGCAGAGACGGAGGCCACAGGTCATAAGTGTGACGCTGGCCAGTGCAGTCAGAAAAACTGGCGGAAACCTGAAACGGCGAGACGAAGTTGAGAATTCGGATAAGGAGCTAGTTTCAGAGATCTAGTGACGCCAGGACACTAACCAGGAGCAGGTGCTGAAAGTTGGAGGTCATCAGAAGCGTGACTTCGCCGGCGGTATTCGTTTAACTTCTGAATCCAGTATCCAGGATCCGAGACCTATGAGCTGGAGCTGGGATCAGGGAGTCTGTATCCAGGAGCCATGAGCCAGGAGAAGGGAGCTGTTAGCCAGCCAGGAAGTGGCTGGCTAACAGCCACAACCTGCAGCTAGTAGCCGGGGTCGAGAGTCGAGAGCCAGAGGCCGAGAGTTAGTGACTGGGAGCCGAGAGCCAGGAAGTCAGGAGCACGAGAGCTGACCGGGAGGCACAGGAGCCGGGACCGGAGGCTGGGCGACCGGACCAGGGCCAGGAGCCGAGGCTGTAGGATCGGGAGCCAGGAGCCACGAGAGCTGGGGACCGGGAGCCAGGGAGCCAGGACCGGGAGCCGCGGGATCGAGGACGGGAGCCGGGGAATAGGGGACCGGGAAGCCGGGGATCGGGGATCGGGATCGGGACCGGGAGCCAGGAGCCAGGAGCCAGGAGCCAGGAGCCAGGAGCCAGGAGCCAGGAGCCAGGAGCCAGGAGCCGGGAACCAGAGATCAGGGGCTGGATGTCGGAGCTGGGAGCTCGGAGGTGGCACCATGACTCAGCGGTTGACGTCGGCAGACAGCGGGAGGGGTGCGATGCGCAGCGATCTTTTTGTGTGGTTCGGGCCGAGCGCGGCTGCGGCGGCGGCGATGATAAACGATGACGCCGGCTCCATCCATCGCCGCCACCCGATGATATCTCCGTCGGCCTCGACAAAGGGCGCATCGCGACTCCATTTGCGCCAATCGACGCGCGCGCGCCGGAGTGCCGCCGTCGCCATTAGACGAGTGGCTCCGGAGCGGAGGGGGGGGGGGGGGGGGGGGGGGGTCGGTCGCCGGCCCCGATGTCTGGTACCGAAAGCCGACACAGGCAGATAGGAGAGTTGGAGAGCCTGGAGTGCAGCAGGAGGGTCGGAGAGGCACCGAGAGCGGCAGACAGCCCGGACAGGGAAGAGAGGGGCGATAGTGACCGAAGAAGAAGTAGAAGAGACGGAGGTAAAAAGCAAGTCAGAAGGAGCCGCCACGTGCCAGACAATAAGTCACACGAACGCAATACCATGAGTATGATGCTTACGTTGGAATGCCAAAAAGTGCGGACTGATCTTGAAACGTTTGAGGAATAAAAATTTGATTGTTTCTTGTTAGGCATCGCAATTTACCACCTTACATGTGATTCATTGACTACAAGCTGATTATACATGTTTTGAGAAGTAATGTGGAAAGAAAACTTAAACGGATTATTTTTTATCCGAGCATCATATGTATACAGCAAAATACAACTCATGTTACAGCAACGGCCCTTTTAAAAACAAAGCGGGTGACACAACGCAGCAACTCTCAGTCGTTTATTTATCACTGTCGCTTTCGGCACTCGTGCATAACGGTCTGATAACACTGGTCTCGTCATGATGGCTGGGTGATATTACATCAGGCTGTACAGAGATTACTCATGACAAGGTGTGATATTCAGCCTCTGTATATGTATACCAGTATAAGGCGCCGTAGTTGGCGATGAACGAGCGAGCGCCAAGGAAATGTACACTGTTAAAAAAGTTTAGCATCATGATAAAAACTTTTTTTCCGTTTATTTTAAGTAGGCTAAGTGGGTGCTACACTGTTGAAAAGTTTAGCACCATGGTTAAAAATCAGCATCAGTTTTTTTTTCTCGGCTTATTTTAAGCAGGTCAAGTGGGTGATAAATTAGCACCCATTTAGCCTGCTTAAAATAAGCCGAGAAAACACGCTCATTTTTTAACATGGTGCTAAACTTTTTCAACAGTGTAGCACCCATTTAGCCTGCTTAAAACAAGCCGGGAAAACATGTTGTTTTTTACCATGGTGCTAAACTTTTTAACAGTGTATGGTGAATTTCAACTCGATCGGGCAAGTAGTTTCTGAGATACATAAAGGTGCGCGCGAGCGCACGTGCAGAGGCACCCACCCTTTATTTCTGGGAAAGAAGCGGCTGAAAAATTCCTAGCGACACACCAAATTTGAACACAATCGGCTCAGCTGCTCCTGAGATATATAATAGAGGTGTACAGTGTACACGTGCGCACGTGCAGAGCCACCCCACCCCTGACTTGTGGAAAGGTGGCGGCTGAGAGGTCCCTAACCACTTGCCAAATTCGAATACAATCGGTTCAGCTTTATCTGAGATATAAAATAGGGGTGTGCACGTGCGCACGTGCAATGGCACCGCTCCCCTTAACTTGTGGAAAAGCGGCGGCTGAGGGGTCCCTAACTGCACACCAAATTGGAACCCAAACAGCCCAGCCGTTGCGGAGTTTTTGCGACAAAACGCCTTTCAACATCCCTCACGCAGCACGCGCCACGCGCAGCGGTAGTCGCCCACTTGAGTCGGCACTGGTATCAAACAGGATAGGTTGGATGAGGCTACTCAGCAAAGAAGCCCGCTTGTCAATGGGACGTGCGGCTGCAAAGGCGACGCTTCTCAAAAGCGTCGCCACGGGTTGGGTTGGGTCGGGTTGGGTTGGGCCCCTCATAATAATATTTTTATCATAAACCAAGTAAAGACGAGCGAGCGCTTCGCGCTCGCTCGTAATCACCGCCCAGCCATTGTTAGCTACCGGCGATGCAACAGAGACGATGCAACAGAGACGATCTTGCCGAAGATATCCAACTTTCGAAGCCCATCAATTTATTTCTACTATCAGCATACATTTTGCAGTACCCAGCAGCCATCCAGCATAGCCAATGCGCCTGCTTTGAATAGACTCGACCCAACGGCACCGTTTCGCCTCGGATCCAAACAACACTGCCCCGAATGAACGCCAAATCCAGGCGCGGGCGGCCGAAGATTGACGAGGAAACATTGGGCTCCGGTTCCGGCGCGGCGTAACCGGCGCTCCGCGGCGGAACCGCCGCGTCATCAGCGGCAGAAGCGGCGCACCGAGGCGGGCCGGCCGCTGATCAACTTAGCGCGCCGCGCCTCGCCGCCACGCCGCCGGCAGGGCGGGGGCGGCAGCGGCGGCGGCGGCGGCGGCGGCGGCGGCGGCGGCGGCGGCGGCGGCGGCGGCGGCGGCGGCGGCGGCGGCGGCGGCGGCGGCGGTGGGAGCGTCGGTGGTTGGGAGGGGTTTTCGTAAGGGAGCAGAGCGAGTATAGTGATCCTCCCGGCCTGCAGTGTCAGCACGGTAACGGTAACCGAAGTGAAGTGAACCATAGAGGGATTTACGGCCATCAGAGTATCTATGTTTTGTGGATTTTACCCGAGCAGAGCTTTCCTAGTACTCTAGCAATGCAGGCCGACCAACGAATAGAGAAGACTGCAGAACGTCGTAACATGGGTGGAAGCTGTCATACTGATGAGATGGGAGAGTTGTATACTAGTGTAGAGGTGCTTTTGTGGAAACATGGCTTCAAGATGTCCTCAGAATGTCGTCTTCAACGCGTCAGTGCCCTTTTTGTTCGCGCCCTGTGCCTGCATGTCATTGTCAATGGCGAAGTTGAACGACATCGTTTTCAGGATGAGTGACCCTGCACCGGCCTGCGGTGATGACGGAATCAGCAGCCAATGATCCGTATTCTGTCGTATTAACAAATGCATTGTATTTTGTCGTATTCAAAATCAAATGCATCTGTCGTATTCGACAGATGCATTTTTGTTTGTGTAGCTCTAGCAGTACCAGTAGGTTCCAGTTACTAGGCATATACTAGGTATATAAGTTTATCCAGTAGAGCATATGATCTTTTGCCAAATTCATTTTTATGATAATTCGTCGTGTCATATTTCTATGCCTTGGAACATCACTAACAAAGGCGAAAAATATAATTTCCAAAATTGTGTTTTCGTAATGTGTACATAATTGAATACATAATGGGCTGTCAAAATTATGCTGAAGTGTCCATTGTGGAGGGGTTTGGTCAGTTTCTCTTCCTTTCCCAATTGAGATAGAACTGCCAAACAAAAAACGAGCATGATCCTGACATTTAGGGAATCAGATGATGCCTGATAATGCCCATTTGTAAGGTCATGAGTATATTGGTGACCTCTATTTCTGAAAAGAAGGGAAGCTCCTGATGCTTCCGCAAGGCACCTTTCCATCATGGACGGTCAAGTCAGGTCCCCACACATCCCCCAGTATCTCCCGCCATCTTCCACCACCGTTCGCGGCCAAGGCTCCGTCTCCGATGTCGCGCGTATCTCGTCAATATCGTCTGTCGACTGTCTAGCTCTTTCCAGGGGCGTAACCACAAGCTCAAAGTTACTGGATGCACTGGTTGCCCACAAACGCTTAGTCTTGTCCTAAAAATACCCACCTCCCCCCAAATGCCACTCAATTTCTAGTGCTGAGTTGTTTTACGTTGTTGACGCTTGCCGGCTCCAGCGGCAGCAGGGGCGCCAACAGAGAAGGTACCCAGTCCGATGCTCCTGAATCGTGGAAACGTTCCTAACTTCAGTCTATGCGCAAAGTCGAATGTGTTTTTTTTGCGACTCATCCAACGTCCGTCCTATATCCATTGTCCCTCCTTATGACCAAAAATGTATGTAGAGCGCGCTGTACAGTGTATGTACACTGTACACTGTACAGTGTAGTGCAAATGTTCTGTCTACTTCATCGACACCACCTCTGTCTCTGTCTCTGTCTGTCGGTGCTGCACGCAGTGGAATCCTATGCAATTACTATAGCCCTCGCGGCTCGCCCCCCGTATCAGGGGCGAGGGCATGAATAGTTTCATTATATTTCACTGCGTGCAGCACCGACAAACAGCACCGATGGACAATGTTGACATTGATTTAAACGGGTGCGCTTAACCAAGGCCTTTTAAGGATATTTTCAAAGCTAGCTTCCGGCAGACGAAAACAACCATCGCCCCGGCAAAAACGTGTTTTTTTTTCTCTCGAATAATGCACTGAAAGGACTGCTACTAGTCGTTTTCATGAAGGATTAATTCGCCGGGACCATCGACATCGGGTGGTGTCGATGAAGTGGACAGAACATTTGCACCACACTGTTCATCACCAGTTATACAATCACCTATCCCTCCGAGAGTTACCTCTTCTCTTCTGGTTAGTTCACAGTTTTCATCTCCGCCGCTCAATCGGTAGCACAGTTTTCATCTTCACCGCTCGTTCGGTAGCACAGTTTTCATCTCCACCGCTCGACCGGAAATGCGAAATCAGATAAAAGTTCATTTACGACCTCCTCAGTCTAAAGCAGCTTAGGCTGCATCGGAAGCTTTCCATATTTAAGTAGGGTAGCGAGCGATTTTACATTTAATACCATACCGTTAAGAAATGCCAAACCAAACACCTTTTTATTTCAGCCACATGCAACCTTGAATTCTTAATTTTGTCTGTATACGTGTTCAAGTAGACATCGAGCACACGTGTCACCATATATAACATCATAAAACAGGCCTTCGAGAATGCCACACTTCATCCTTGTGTCTCCTCGGCTCGACACCCGTCTCCCAAAAACGGCAGAGAGACGCATTTTCTATTCATGGAAGACGGATTACCACAGAAGTTAAGCGCCACCACTGTCTGACGTCAGACCATCTCGCCGTAAATGTGCCGGCAGCTCGCCGCAGCTCGCCACAGCTCGCCGCAGCTCGGCGTCGGCAGCCCACTTCACCGGCCAGCTCTCCCCATCTGTTGTGGCCGGGAGGCGGGCACGGCCGGCGGCGGCGGCGGGCCCGACAGACGCCATTTGTATCGTCTGGACTGTTTCCGGCGTGCCGGCTAATGCGTCCTCGGGGCGCCATGCTGCGGCTGAACAGAAGCCGCTACACACGTCGCCGCAGCGATGTGACGTCACTCCGGGCTCAGTGCGTCACGCGCCGCTGGCGAGGGAAATACTGACACTCGACAGCGTGGCGCCGCGATTTAGGGGAATGTTTGTGGTCATCCGAAAGCCGCAAACACAATAAAGTCTCTCGATGCAAAGACGGCAGACATCTCCACGAATTTCATAGTAGAAGGGACATATAGAATAACTCATGAGCACCGGTGTGACTTGCCAGAATCTGAAAATTGAGCGTGGTACTTCACGGGCCTGTTGTGGTGCGCGATGTTTTCACGTGCATCTACCACGTATAAATTAACAATTCGTATTTATCAATTTGTTTACCCATAGTCGCAATCAATTTTAAGGCACACATGTGGTTATATTTCTTAACTAAAATAACTTTGCATGGCCTGAAATTCGATTATGCTATAAATAAGTATATATATATATATATATATATATATATATATATATATATATATATATATATATATATATGCCTTCATAAACTTAATTCCAAGACTTAACTTGGGCCTTAGCATGCAGAATCTCATGCGAACTTCTAATGTATCAAGTGTATTGTTCAAGTAATGCGACCGACGAGGGAAATATGAGTACCGGTTATTCAAGGAAACTTAAGTGCTTCGTGTTAGAAGATGCATATGTAACGGCTTTTTATCGCAATTTGCATAGATACCTCTTGCGTTGTCCACAAACAAGGTTATCTTTCCCAAGCAGCGCCGTTTTTATGCAGACTGTAGTCTGTACCATCTATTTTCCTTACCGTGCATCTAAATATAAGCATTAGGAAGCTCCTATAGTTTTACATCTACTCACCTTGGTGGTTCGATACTTTAAAAAGATGTTTTGGCCTTTGCGTAATCAACCTGTCATTTTAAACCATATAGTATAGCAAATTTACTCTCCTAGACAGGCTTCCGTAATTACCAAAGTTCATCTTGGGGCATGGCGTATCCTATCAAACATGAAGGTATTAAAATCATCCCATCTACTTATACGGTTGGCTTAAAGGGAGTGTGCCTAACTCTTTTAAATGTCAAAATATATTTTATTACGGTAAGGAAGCTACTGCTTGGAAATATTGGTTACGATAATAATTCACGTCTGGAGCCCCTAGTTAATTTTTACTTATTTTCTGTTTTGCCATTTGTTTTGTTTCGAAAACTCAAACCAAGGATCGTCACTATAGAACAGAGTAGCGAAAACTGTTACCTATAACTGGCCACTGGCGCAGAGCTAAATATATGCTAGCGTCGTAAATGTAAGAGCATGCTTTCTAGTGCAAAGCTCTCTGGCGACTATTGGATAATTAATATTCTGCAGGAATGTGAATTGGCGACTTTGGAATAATCTCAGCAACTAAATGATTGCTGTGCGAAATGAATAACAATGGCGTAAATTCAGCAAAAAAATATGTTCTTACAGACTGAGTGTCAACAAACTCCACATGACCAATGTGAGTAGGCACACTCCCTTTAAAGGCGAATAGTTCCACTTAAAAAAAATAGAAAAAGCTCAGAAATGATGAAGAGAAGCAAGAAATTAAGTATCATATTACTAGTAAGTCAAAGAAACCTATATTTTTACACGAAAAAAGCAAACTAAACATGGTCAATTATTTGGTGATAATTAATATGTTTTTCCTCTAGAGTAAGCAAAATCAGCTTGCTTAGAAACAAGTATGTGCATCAAAAGCGTCATCGCATTTGGAGGGATCGTGGCGCATACAAGACAGACACTTGCCTGAATAACTGTTAAATGAGGGAGACATGCAACGCTTTAGAACCACGGAGATTAATCCGAAGTCAAATCACGTGCTTATTCAAGTTTATTTATTTGGCGGCGAAGTCACATTGATAAACAACGCGTATGTCTATAGAAAATAAAACAAACGGCAAAGAATACAAATATTCTTTGCCGTTATTTGTGTTTATCCAAGAAGAAGTTTCGCGTGGTTGCATCTTATGGACGTTGAAAGTTTGTGTTAAATTATTCAAACTTAGCCTATCCCATGTATTCATTTACAGACAAATTATCAGTGTATTCTTTTTGCATAACAGAATGCAGGATCGGGAGTTATTCGAAACCCATGCACTCACAGAAGCCAATGTCAAGATGACGACGGAATTTCGACCCATCTTAAGACTAGGTACGTCTGAATGAATACGCTGAGAAATATTGCTGAGTAATAACGTCTTTAGACGATTTAAGCATCAAAATCACTATAAATCCTCACAAAGTGTTTATTCTGCAATCCTAGGGATAGTTACTGAACATTAATTTTTTTTGTCCAGTCCAGCACTAAGCGTTTCTATCAAAACTTTTCCGCAAGTCTTACGTCATCTCTAACTCCATAATTCATGCCGTACATCACAAATCAACCAAATCGCGATTGGAATTACCGGATATACCGGTCCGACCTTTATGGAATCTGAATATTAAATAATTAAGAGGTTTCTTTGAAAATGTGAAAAGGTCACAGAGTCATTTTCGACATGCGCCACAACTTGGCTATCTCAACTCAAAACCCTATGTTAAAGGTGAACTATTCCCTTTAACGTAAACTTAATGGGGACGAACTGCTGACTGTGTTACCCCCATAGTTGACTCATACTTCAATCTCCTCTCGCCTCTCACTCTCTTTCCTCATGGCGTGTGTCATCTCAACCTGCACAGGTCAACCAAGGCTAACCCTCGCCCGGGTAGGGCAAGATCACTGTGTGTCCGGGTAGGGGGTACGACCCCCGCCCTTGGTGTTTCGTCCCTAGTTAAGCTAGAGCTTCGATTAAAAAAAACGAGCGTGCTGATTGTGACGAGATGATGCCATTGACGCCAGATTTTGAGTTACTGGGTCAATAGGTGAGCTCTGAGGTCATGTCAATGACCCAAATATCACAAATCGTAAATGTGTGAAAATTGAATACTGATCGAGCCAAAACGGTGCAGGCACACCTTAGTATGCTTAATACATGCTAAATTTGAAATAAAATTACCTATAAACTGCCAAATTATAATAAAGGTCATGTCAGGCCATCTGAGGTCAGTGACTTCGGCTTACCTGTGGAAGCGCATGACCCCAGAGGAACATATAATTATGTGAAATGGATTCCAGATTTGAAGTCAGCGTCACAAACTGTGTTCAAAACGGCCAGAAGCCAAAAATATACTCTGAGTTCATTGGAGGTCAGTGACCTCAGAAAAGGTCAGTCTAGTTCACAATCTCAGTGGAAGCCACAACTGTCACCTGGAAACACCTTTGTATATGCTCCTGAACAACAAACACTCGGAAACTGCAAATGTAACCAGGATCGATACCACGGGACGCCAATTGCGCCTGACATGACCTTGAGAAACAGGTCATAGATCACGGGTCATGAAAGTCGGAAGTTCAAAATTTTAGAGTTTGTGTCAAATTGTTAAAAAGTAGGGAACTGAAAGTTTCATTGCAAGCGGTTGATAACTAAGTTTTTTTTTTTTTTGTTGTTGAAAAAACAAGGGGGTAGCATCCACTCCCTACCCGGGCGAGGATTAACCCCCACCCGGGTAGGAAGGATGCCACCCCTTCAATGAATTTCAGATCGCGTGAGACCCGTTTTTTGGCGATATTTGTTAAGAAATGGCCGAATCCGAATCAAATTTTCGCAGTCTATTTCAGTCCATGCGCCGACTTGTGTCTGTATAGTCTGTTTACAAAAAATCAAAACTTATGGTACTTGTCATTGACTCGTAACGCTAAGATCTGCTCGGTAGACCCATTCCCACAGTAGAGACTACCGTGACGTAGGTTGTGACCTCAAAATCACGTGCTGTCTTATCGTCATCATCGTCGGTAGTCACGTGCGTTGAGGTCACAACTCACAACCTACGTCACGGTAGCCTCTACTGTGGGGTCACTGGGTTGGTTTACCGAGCAGATCCTAACCTTACGAGTCAACGACAAGTACCATAAGTTTTGATTTTTTGTTAACAAACTATATAAACAGAAATTGGCACCTGGGCTGAAATAGATTGTGCGAAAATTTTATTCGGATTTGGCCAATCCTTAGCAAATTCGCTAAAAACGGGGTCTCACGCGGTCTGAAATCTATAGTAGGTTCTTCCGAAATAACTCACGTAGTTATTAACTAATCTCAAAGGAACTTTCAGTTCCCTACTTCTGAGAAATTCGACACATACTCTGACAATTTCAAACTTCCATCTTTTGTGACCCGTGACCTATGAACTGTTTATCAAAGTCATGACTGGCGCAACTGACGTCTCGTAGTATTGATCCTTGTTACATTTGCCGTTTCCGAGTGTTTGTTGTTCAGGAGCATATTCCACAGGTGTTTCCAGGTGACAGTTGTTTCTTCCGCTTAGATTGTGACCTCGGCTGACCTTTTCTGAGGTCAACTGAGGTCACTGACCTCCAATGATCTCAGTTGACTTTTTTGGCTTCTGGCCGTTTGTGAAACAATTTGTGACGCTGATTTAAAATATGGGATCCATTTTACATTATAATATGTTCCACTGGGGTTATGTGCTTCCACAGGTCAACCGAGGTCACTCAGGTCAACCGATGACCTGACATAATCTTTTTTTTAATTTGGCAGTTTTCAGAACATTATTGTGATGCTGATTTCATATTTATAAGATGCATCCTAAGATGTTCCTTCACCATTTTTACTCGATTGGTATGCAATTTTCACACATTTACTAATGGATGACATTTGGGTCGTTGACATGACCTCAGAGGTCATCTATTGACCCAGGACCTAAAAACAAGACATCAATGGATTCCTCTTGTCACAAGTAACACACTCGTTTTTAAATCGAAGCTCCAGCTCAATTAGGGGCCAAACACCAGGGGGTCGTGCCTCCCCCTACCCGGACACGCAGTGATCTTGCCCTACCCGGGTAAAATTCTAAGTAATACTGCCGCGGTGAACGAAATGGTCTGCCGAGTATGACAGGATAGTTATTGGCACTGGTGCCCTTATTCTATCGGTGAAATGAGACCATGATAATAGCAGCGTCGCATGACAGTCAGTATTATCGTTTGGTCACCTGACGCAGCTATGCAGTGCGTGTGGCAGCGTCTGACGCAAGCTATGTTAGTGCGGCAGCGTCTGACGCAGGCAGTGGCTGGTTGGCCAGCGGTCGACGCAGCTATGTAGTGGCTTGTGGGCGTGCTGACGCAGCATGTAGTGGTCTCTGAGCAGCTCTCGTGTACTTAGCAGCTCTATTGTATTGGGCGGCAGCGTCTGACGAGCTGTGCAGATGGCGCAGCGTCTGACCGCAGCTGATTAGTGGCGGTCAGCGTCTGACGCAGCTTTGCTGGAGTGGCGGCACGGTCTGAGCGCAGCGATATTATTTGGATGGCGGCAGGCGTTCTGACGAGCTGTTGCAGTTGGCTCTTTATTGGCAGCGTCTGACGCCATGGCTCGGCAGTGCCCGGCAGCGTCTTGACCAGCTTTATGCAGTTGGCTCTGGCAGCGTCTGACGCAGCTATTGTATTGCGGTCAGCGTTGACGGCAGGCTATAGTGTGCGTAGGCACGCGTCGTGACGGCAGTGTCTCTGTGCGAAGGTGGGCTTGGCAGCGATTCTTGATCGCACCTATTGCGAGTGGGCTCGGCAGCGTCTGGAACGCAGCTATGTGATAGTTCGCCATTGGCAGCGTCTGACGCAGCTAAAGTAGTGGCTGGGTGGCCAGCGTTCTACGCAGCCTGTGTCTCAGTGGCTTCGTTTTTACCTGGCAACGTCTGACGCCAGCCCTTGTGCAGTGGCAGCAGCGTCGACGGCAGCTACTGTTAGTGCGGTCTCAGCGTCTGACGCTCAGCATGTAGTTGGCTGGGCAGCGTCTGACGCAGCTGTGCTCATGGTGCTGCAGCGTCTGACGCATGGTCTTGCGAGGTGGCGGGGGAGGGGGGGGGGCCGGGGGCAAAGGGGCGTCTGGACGCAGCGCTATGCAGTGCAGCAGCGTCTGACGCAGCTATGTAGTGCCTGGCAGCGTCTGGAACGGCATGCTATGGTCAGTGGCGTGGGCAGCGTCGTGACGAGCTAGTGTAGTCGGGCTGGCAAGCGTCGACGCAGCTATTGTAGTGGCGGCAGCGTCTGACCGCAAGCTTATGTAGTGGCTGGCAGCGTCTGACGCCAGCTATGTTAGTGGCGGCAAGCGTACTGACGCAGCTATGGCAGTGGCGCAGCGTCTGAGCCAGCATATGAGTGCCAGCGGCAGGCGTCTGACGCAGCTATTATTGGCGGCAGCGTCTGACGCAGCTATGCAGTGGCGGCAGCGTCTGACGCAGCTATGTAGTGGCGGTAGCGTCTGACGCAGCTATGTAGTGGCGGCAGCGTCTGACGCAGCTATGCAGTGGCGGCAGCGTCTGACGCAGCTATGTAGTGGCGGCGGCGTCAAATGACGGCAGCGTGCCACTGAACGTGGCTGTGGTGGCGGGGCGCCGGAGACGTTCGGTCAGCAGCTGGGTACACACAGCAATTCAGAACCTGACGGACCATGCGTCTCCTCCAGCCCCGAAACGGAACAATTTATGAATGAACAAGTCCGATAAATTCACCCAAACAGCCCAACTTGCGACTGTTCCCAAGGTCTAGTCCTGCGCTGGCGTGTGGCTGCTCCAGTGCTCCCTCTGACCGACCGGACCGGACGTCTGCCGTGCCCACATTCTGCTTCTGCTGTAGTTTGTCGCCGTAATTGGTCCGATTATCCAACACTTGGCCGCAATGACTGCGCGTGCCCGGTCGTCGCCCGTCGGACGGTATATGCAGTATTCAGGGGCGGGGCGGGTCGCCCGCGCGCCGTGCTCACGACGATCGTGCATTATTGACGCACGGCAAAACTGTCACCCCGTCACCGACGGCCTCAATGAATACAAATGACTGTGATTAACGGCACTGGGTGCGGCAGATGGCCTGCGGGTCGGGCAGACTGGTCAGTGGGGTGAGGTCGGTCGTAGGGGTCGTATCGTAAGGTCGGTCGGGCAGGTAGGGTAGGTCAGCTAGGTCAGGTCGTTGGGACAGGTAGGTCAGGTAGGTCTGGCGAATTAGGTGGGTCAGGATCGGTCGGACCGGATAGATTAGCTAAGGTCAGGTGGTTCGGGCAGGTTATTCGGGTGAGTTAGGCCGGTCTGGCAGGTAGCGTAGGTCAGATAAGTCAGGTAGATCAACTAGGTCATGAAGGTCATGTAAATCGAACAAACAGGTCAGGTATGTCAGGTATGTCGGGTTAGGTCTAGCCTTCAACCGGCTTGACCTACTTGGGACCCTCTCTAGGGTCGCCTGACTGGGGCTTCTGCATTCCATTAGGTACTGATTATCGTACCACTGAGACAATTGATATTGCAGGGACAAGACAATTTGGAAGCCATTTATTAGGTATAACCAATGCGCTTAAAGCAGTGGTTCCCGAGCCCTTCCTGACGCAATTCATCCCATTTTCAGCAGTTGGAGGAGGCCATCACCCCACCCTTAAAAATGTGTACCAGTTTATCCAAAAATGCCGTTGTTTCCACAATGTGTTGGTTGCACCTGTTTACACACTTCCATTGGTGCGTCGCAACTCGCAATAAGAACAAAGACTGAGAGCGCACATGTATTTATATCCTTGTTCTTTCACCAATTTATCAATTATTGCGGCTTACGTTGCCGACAAAAACGCACCGGAAAATGTTTGTACAGATGTATATCTCGAACCTCCATTGGTTATGGTTTCAAGTTGTATTGTTAGCTCAAGTGGCGTGATCAAAGCTGTTTTAGCGTAACATTTATGATTCAACTTCACACAGGCCTTCGTTTACCCCGCCACAATATTCCGTGTACCCCAAATGGGGTCATGACCCACCCGTTTGTTGGAACCACTGGCGTTAATTAAAGGGAGTGATTTTCACCTTTTGTATTGGTTTTGAACTGAGATAGCCACTATCTTTGGCCGTTATTGGAATGAGCTTTAGTGTAAAAAGTGCGAACCATGATACGAGTAACCCTCGCACGCGACGGTGGGGGGCGATATCCTGCCCCCGCCCACAGGTTTTTCCGGACTAGCGGGACAACGCGCCGGCGCCGTAGCGCCGCCAAATTTTAGTATGACGTTCGGGCATCAATTACGCACACTTTCTAATAAAAAACTTGACTTCCTAACTTGGTCGCAAGGTCAGTTTTTTTCAGGTCACAATTAAATGACCCTGACCTCAAGTCACGTTTTTTGTAAGTTTGACATCTGTTGCCGAAGCCACATGGTGAACACAAAAACAGTTTTGAACTCACAGTTGTGTAATAAGGTCTTTTCAATAGTCTTTCAGGATCGTTTATCTTGGGATTTATATCGGTGACCTGAGGTCATGTCAATTTTGAGACCTCCCATTGAGAAGGTCTATGGGAGAAATTGAAATGCGCATCCAATCGACAAAACCAATGGCTCTAAAATGTGGATCAGTTTTCATTTCCTATGATCAGCTATTCTGACAGCAAAAACGATAAGAAATGCAAGTTTATTTCTTCGTGACCTCGGTTTCAAGGGGGTCAAATCCAACTGTTTTGCCCATATATAGGGTCATAGTGTTTTGCTACAATAACTCACTGTTCTACGTTAAGATAGAGTACTTTGGTTTTCACCATGTCTGTTTCTTTTGTTCAAACCTCCATTCGATAGACATAAAAATTTGACTTGACCAATTGAACATGACCTCAGGTCAGTCAGGTCATTTTTTTCTAGTTTGACCTAGCCTAGATAAACCGATATATGGCTCGATTGCTTGCGCCACTATGCATGTGAGAAACACGATTGTGGCATAAGATGACTCGCTCTACCTTTAAAACTTAGAGATAGTTATTAACATAAAAAACTTCAGTAAAAGTTAAGGCATTTTTACCGCTTCGCTGACCTTCTGAGCCTACTATTTGAACTGATTCTCAAATCTGAAAGGTGCATATTGTTCGTTGGCGAAAGAGTGCTTTCAAAAAGCATATTGCATTCGTAGTGTTTTTTCGGTTTAATTGCTGCCTAGGCTATGTTAGTTAACTGACCTAGCCCGGAGGTATGGTGATTAGCAGTTGCGTCAATTACTCGAAATATGGGGAAAATTTGACCTTGACCTCTGTGGACCTGTCCAATATTGACTTCTGTATCATATAAAGAGATAACTAAGTATTTTCGCTAGTACTCTCACGGCCTACCTTACACCGTTTTCCGCTTCTCGCTACGTTGCGTAGTTTTGGAGATCTCTGGGGGGGGGGCGGTTATCCGACCCCCCCCCGTCGGTTCGAAGTTGGCTCAGACCCCCGTCGGTGCGAGGGATAAAGTGGTCGCCAGAAAATACCCTTTCAAGTTTGCTCCGGGGCCCAAATGGCCATTCTACACATAAGTTTCTTACTTTTGGCCCCTGAACAGGTCGTAGGAGCTCCTGTCCAGACCGAAATGGTCCCTCGGCGAGTGAGAAGGGCCCTAGGCATGTCGAAGGGGCCCCTAGCCAGCACAGAGGGGCCCCTCAGGTCACGGGGTCACAGGGCCACTTTGTTTCGGCCAGATTTTGGTCCGGCACCACCGAAACTCTTTAACTATTTTTTCCCAATAAAACTTTACCGTAATCCTTAACCTCTAATCCGTGCGGCCGGCCAGAATACGTTAAGCCTGCGGGGGCTAGATTTCTGCTCCTCCTCCCCCCCAGAGATCTCGAGAACCGCTCGACTGATTTGGATGGAAAAAACACCATTCGATTCGTCGTGACAAGTTTTTTGATTTTTGGACCCCAAAATTTCTTTTTGTTAAAAAATGGGGGCCTAGGGGGCAAAAAATACGAAAATTTGTTGGTGTTTTTTGAAAGGTCATTGTGGCCATGTGATTTCGACCGATTTGCATGAAAAAAACGTTTTTGAGCTTCCAGTGTAATGATCTTCAATATGGAAAGGGACAAATACAAAAATGAGAAATGATAAACGTATTCAGGGATGAAAATGATGAATTTTTGGATAACAAATATGTGCTGTTCGTGATTGTTTGGGACGATAGGAACGTCACAAGTGAGTTTTTTGCTGTAATTTGTTAAAGGGACTGTCCCACCTTTTCAAAAGTTCTCAAATGTACGCCGCATGTGGTGCTAAATTATTAAGTAATTTGCTGCCGAACAACGATTATGACATTTGTTTCTTCACTAACAGTGCTTGAATTTTCATAAAAAATACGTTTTAATATTTTGGGCTGATGACTCAGATGAAGGATTTTTTTGGGAATAGCAGAAAACTTCACGCTGCCTATATGTATGACTAGTGTATGCTATGTACAGCCAATGTAAAACAAGTCGACTTTTCACAAACATTGCGAAAAAGAGAGATGAGACATCGATTAAGAACCCTAATGCTAAAACCTATAGGGTTCCGTTTGTTGGAGAGTCAAAACCAAAAACTCAAATTTCTTTGTGATTCGACCTCGGTTGTGTTATAACGTAACCACACCATAACTGCAAGCCAGCACGAAATGGCTATCTCAACTCAAATCTATATAAGGTGGGACAGTCCCTTTAAGTATTAACTATATTGCGCATAGACGGGATCCAGGTAAACAACGTGGGGACCATGTGCAGACGCCTTTTATCATCTTTACTGATTTTGAAGTCGCGACCTAATCGGAGGAATATCGCCTCCATTGTATGCTACTGAGTACGCCTCTGACTTCCAAATATGTATATACGAGTATGATTATGTATATAGCAGTAGACGCATTTATTGCACCGCAAACTTACGAAGGAAGTATGCGCTGCACAACCGCATTTTTAACGCCCTCTAAAAACATGAGTCTGGAGCCACCTCTGCTGAGCCGATTTTTTCAAAATTTTACACAACACGCGTTATTCAATTATATGATAGTCCCAAAGTTTCAGGATGCTATGTTTAACGGTTCAGAAGCGGGAGGCGAAAAACTACCAGGGGTACAGAATCTGTCCCCCGGAGGGAATAGGGTTAAGCAATGTATTTATAATTAGCCAAATGCGTCGAGGCTAGTGCCGCCGCTGATTAGCTGACAGCGACTTCAAGATGGCTGGTCCTGGGAAAAAACGGCTTGTATTTTTCGAACCTTGACTGGATTACCTGCTGCGAGTACGATAACAAAATACTTGTTTGTATCCAAGTCGCCAGAATTGTCTACAAATATTGTGCCTATTCTATATAGCTCTATATAGATCAATAATGATGTAATTCCCCTCCCCCCCAAAAAAAGAGAAACAAATATTACCATCGTTTTTAGCAGCATTTACTTCATATCTGTAATACAATTGGCGTATATTTGACAACTTTCAGAAAGTTGAAACATTTCCTTAAAGGGACTGTCCCACCTTAACATAAGATTTGAGTTGAGAGAGCCATTTTGCGTGCTTGGCATTGAAATTATGTATGGTATAAGTTAAAACAACCACTGAGGTCGTAATCACACGAGAAGAATTCGAGTTTGATTTGCAATCTGTAACCATCGCCAGCCCCCAATGTATTTGAATGTGGCCGTGAGCCCCCACGTAGTCCCCTTAAATGTTGACTTCGACTGTTTTACCTTTGGCCATACATTAGCCATACATGAGTCCTACTTATAACAGCGTGAAGCGTTGATTTTTCTGCCAAATTCCTTCTATTGACGTTCATCAGGCCCAATATTAAAATCTGAATTTATGAAGCACACGCTCTTCTCGGTGAGAAACAAATGTCATAATCGTATTCAGCAGCATTCACTTCATATTTTGCACCACAAACGACGTACATTTGACACATTTTTTAAGGGGGTACAGTCCCTTTAAGTAAGTAAGACGCCTCGGCGAAGGACGAGCGAGCCCGTAGAAACCCGATAGGATAGCAAGGCAATTGGTCTGCTGTCATCTATTAACTCCATTTTATTTGCTTTCTTGCGCTGAAACTAATTTGTTTTATATTATTTGTTAATTTAAACTTTTTGCCGTCACTATGCTTAGTTACTTAGTGTTGCAGTCTCAAACCAAGCACACCGCTGAACCATTCCAGCCGTTTCTGAGTTACGGAACAGGGGTGCGCACGTGCAGTGCGACCCAGAGTTTGACTTACGTAGCATTGCTAGTGGTGTGGTTTGAAATTTAACACCAAATTTGAGCTTAATCGGTCCAGCCGTTTCTCAATATAGCAGGATAACATTTTCTGACACCCTGACGCGGCACATGCCAGCCGCCCTCACGTAAAATATGTAAATAGCATAACTTATTGAACGAGCTATCCGCTTGTCCGCTTGCCAATTAGATGCAAGATTCCAAAGATATAAGCTTTTGAAAAGCGTTACGGTCGGGTCGGGTCGGGTCTCGTCGGATTGGGCCGGGTCGGCCGCATATTGTGAGAAAAATCCTGTATTCAGTGAGGATCCGCGCTCGCTCGTAATGAACACCATGACAACGTGCAATTGGATAAATGTGTGGGAAGCGTATAGCTGGGTATTGAGAGGTGAAGAGGCGTTGGCTCTTTGATAGTGATCCTCGGGTCACAGAGTGGGCGGGTACTGACTCTTCAATACTGGACCTCAGACAACGGAGCGCTCTGAATGCCAGTCACATCAAGTGCTAGCCGTCAAGTGACCTTATATGGTGGCCGCCACCATATAGTGTGCTGACCCTTTATAAAGTGTGCTGACCCTGACTGATGGTGAGAGCATGGAGAATAGGAGCCTTCTCTGCGTCGTTACCCGTCATTGACGGATGTCGACAAATGAAGACTCATGATAGCACTCCTGGCGAGCTCATGTCGTGTTCTGTAGTCGTTATTACACGGGACCCCGACAGTGTTTGCCATTAGTCCGTAGCGCCTGCATCTGTTTGCAATTGTTACCATTAACTACATATTTCACTTTATATAGCCGCATTACACATTACACATATACATTATGCATCATCCATTAAATTCCATTGAGTGGGGAGTGGAGACGTTTTAACAGCCATTTTAAGCAATCATCCATGCTCGTTACACTTATGGAATTAAGACGTCAGAAACACAACTACCAGGTTTTCTAGCTATTCACCAGAACAATTGTGCTTGTGAATGAATTACGAGTGAATTAAGTATATGGGCCATTAAATCATAAACTTCTAGTCGTATGAAGTTTGACTTGACTAAGACAGACAGAGACTTGCTCCCAGGGGCGAAATAGAGTTTTCGGTGATCCAAACTTAACTTCTTTTGGAAATTTCGCCTTGTTTCGTAAAGACATTTGATTGAGAAGTACGTCTCAACTCAAAACGATTTTTGTTTGGCAGTTCACATTTCAGGCAATTGTTTTTTTATAATTCATCGGGCGATACTATTTGTATTCAGTACCTATCCAAAAAATAATAAATGTAGCACGGGGTAGAAATATAAAGACAGTCTCTGCCCCCCCCCCCCTGTAGCAGCTAGAGATATCCCACGACCGTATCAGGGAATATATTTTCCCATTTTGTATTTATTTGTCTATGTTCGACAAAATATAAACGACGATTTATAAATAGTTCTTGCTCGTGCAGATCCAGTAGCATTGGCTTCAGGTTAATCTATCCTGAGTTTGCTGCCTTCTTTTAAGCCACACAGAAAATGACCTTTTTTGGCGATCCAAAGTGCAATCCTTTGCACACCGGACATGTCTTCAAACAAAGCCAGCTTCTCTGCTGTGACCTTGTCCTGGATGCTGGTCGTCACTTCCTACCCACATCAGCAGATATGACCCCCGGTCGCTGCTGGTCGACTGCAGTCTATCTCCGGGCCGCGGCCGCCGAGCCCGGTCACCGCCATTACCGCTAACGCAGCGGGACGGCCGCCGCCGGAACCAATTCAGCCCAAATAGCCACAGGAAGCTCTATCGGCAGACTGCCGGAAGGGCCGAGGCGTTGGGCCGTTACGGCCACCTGATCGCCGCTGCTGGTGCGGGCCGCGGGGTACCTCCGGGGCTGGGCTGGGCTGCCTCCGGGGCTGGGCTGCCCGGGCTCCCCTGAGCCGTCATCTCAGCCGGGCTCAGCCGTCATCCCAGCCGTCATCTCAGCCGTCAACCCAGCCGTCATCCCAGCCGTCATCCCAGCCGTCACCCCAGCCGTCACCACAGCCGTCACCCCAGCTGTCACCCCGGCCGTCACCTCAGCCGTCACCTCAGCCGTCACCTCAGCCGACACCCCAGCCGTCACCCCAGGCCCAGCTGGACCCAGTCTGGTTCAGCTGTCACATCAGCCAAACGCAGTCTCGCCGGGCCGTTAACCCATGCGGGCACAGCAGTCACCACCCCAGCCGGACTCTGCCCGGTCCAGCCACCACCCCAGCCTACTGCAACCGTCACCTCAGCTGACGCTCCAGCCAACCGAGCCGGGCCGGCCCGCCGAGCCTGCCACCAACGCAGCCAGAGCGACCAGCCGACCGAGCTTCCCCCGGGCACTGCTCCCTGGGGGCGTGACGTGACCGGCGCTGGCGTGACGTGACCGGCGCTGGCGTGACGTGACCGGGCAGTGATGGCGCCGGCCGTCACGGGGCGCCCGACGATGACGGCTATTGGCTGCACAGCCGGCCTGCAGCCACAGCTGCTAATGTGACTGACCTGAGTGGAGCCGGTCGCCACTCAGCAGGGCAGAGTTCTGCCTGCAGCTGCAGCTGGCCCACGGTCAGAGTCAGAGGCAGAGGCAGAGGCAGAGGCAGAGGCAGAGGCAGAGGCAGAGGCAGAGGCAGAGGCAGAGGCAGAGGCAGAGGCAGAGGCAGAGGCAGAGGCAGAGGCAGAGGCAGAGGCCGAGGCAGAGGCAGAGGCAGAGGCAGAGGCAGAGGCAGAGGCAGAGGCAGAGGCAGAGGCAGAGGCAGAGGCAGAGGCAGAGGCAGAGGCAGAGGCAGAGGCAGAGGCAGAGGCAGAGGCAGAGGCAGAGTCGGGGACGGTGGAGAGAACCCACTGTCTGGCCCACCATCGGAGCAGCCCAGCGATACCAAGTGCCATTTGATTCATTTCCCGCCATATTCATTCCCTGCCTGATTCAGTCAATCTGTATCTACATCTAGTCCTGCCTGATTCAGTCAATCTGTATCTAGTCCCGTCTGATCCAGTCTTCCTGTATCTAGTATCATCTGATCCAGCCTACCTGTATCTAGTCTCATCTGGTCCAGCCTACCTGTATCTTGTCTTATCTGGTCCAGCCTGCCTGCATCTGGTCTCATCTGGTCCAGCCTACCTGTATCTAGTCTCATCTGATCCAGCTTGCCTGTATCTAATCTCCTCTGGTCCAGCCTACCTGTATCCAGCGCCACCTGATTCTCAGAGCTCCACTGGCGGCCGGTGGCGGTCCGGTCCGGGGGCGTTCGTGACGTCGTCGATTACGACGTAGGAGCCGCGGCCCCGCCCGCCGCCGACGCCTGATGGTGCGAGCCATCAGAGCGGCTCGTGAGCCGTGGCGGCGGCGGCGTATTCAGCTGCGCGGCCGGCACGCCCCGACACTCGGCCCAGCTCAAAGCAGCGCCGCCGCCGCTGATGGTGACAGCCGGCAATTATCGCCACTTCACAGACAACCGACTCACACAATGTCTAAATACCGGATGTCAAACTAAATCGGAACCAACACGAAACCTCGCAAGATCGGATGTGAATGATAAATTATTATCAATGTTATCATTGTATTATATCTTCTACAAGAAATACAATTGAAATGATTTGTTCACAGGTCAAACAGCTTAACGGCACAATGTTCGCACAGTACAAAATATTAACATTACAGCACGGATTATTGTATAACGAATTGGAAACTCTGTGTCGGCACTTTGATGTTCGCGACAACCGGTCGATGCTAGCGCCTCTAGCGGATGATCGGGGGAAATGATTCGTCATAGGAGACGCGGAGCGCCCGTCCACTAAGGCTTAGCAGGATCGGAAAAAGACCACTTACGCCATTTTGCCGTGGTTTGCAGGAAAGAAAACACTATGTGAGGTGCTACACATCGATTGCAGACAACTTTTTATCTAGTCGCCACCATCCGGCGGACTCCCATGTACCAACAGTCGGCTCGAGCTTCGCATTAACCCTCGCTCGGTTAGCGGGGGTGGATGCCACTTCCCTCGGTTTTTCACAAATAACTCACGTAGTTATGGACCGATCGCGATAAAACTTTTAGTACCCTACTTTTGAACAATTTGACACATACTGTGAAAACTTTCAACTTTTAACTTTTATGACCCGTGACCTATGAGCTGTTTCTCAAGGTCATGTCAGGCGAAACTGGCGTCCCGTAGTATCGATCCTGGTTACACGTGCATTTTCGAGTGTGACGTTCTAGATGCAATGCAAAGGTGTTCACGGTGGCAGGTGACATCCTCCTGAGAGTGTGACTCTACTGACCTTTTGTGAGGTCAATCCGAGGTCACGACCTCTGTGGCCTCAGGATGCCTCTTTGGCTTTCTGGCCTGGACAGTTTTGACGCTACAAAACTGAACCATTCAAGTAACCATTTAGATCATAAAACAAATCATAATGACGAACTAGGCACAGGTTTGACTTGATAACATGCAATCGTTTCACATCACATAATTATATCGTCTGCAAAATTCCAACTTAACTCTTCAAATTTTAGAAACCAACACACAAGCAAAAACCCGCACGGCCGCAGATTCACCACTTCAGCTGCAACCTCCACAAAAAAGCAGACGCATATTTATTTCCCAAGAATGCCATGATACACAGGTACATGAAAGGATCACATACTTTCAGGATCTCAAAAACAAGCGGAATATTTGCCGTAAATCACGAAGAGAAAACACGAAAAAAATACGTTACGGTGTACAGCGGGATGGCCACCATCCTCTGTCTTTTTTAGTCGGTCATCGCCGCCAGGGTTGGCAAATAGTCCCCAAATTCGCCGTGAATCCCATCCGTTATACAATAATCCGTGGTTACAGATTACAGACCCACAGACCACGATGCTGTTAAAACTATCCACCGTGTTCAAAGGCGCAGGACTCGAAATGAGACGGCTATCACCTTCCGTGGTACGTTAGCTCCGTTCACACCATGTCCAGACAGTGAAGCATGACGTCAATGCCAGGGGCACGTGTCCGGCACCTCATGTTCCCAAACCTGCTGCTAAAGGTCGGACACGACCACCCGTACTGTCCAAATGGTCCGAACACCAACGGTTCCTGTAAGGGCATGATGAATGAAGCCGGCGCGTTCCATAGGCGAGTCCAAAAACGTCCGAGTGCCTGACCACCGCCGTGTGGGCGGCCACAAGTCTGGCCTGCACGACTCACCCATCTGTCGCTGTCTGTAGGTATCTACGTCAGGCTGACATCGGTCCGATCGAGCTGCCAAGACGGCCATTAAAAAAGCCGACATTAGCCGGGGCTCATTAGCAGCGGTAATAGATGACGGTCGTTCGGTGGTCAGGTGCGATTGGACGCGTTTCAGCGTGATGGCTTTGGCGACCGGGCGAGGTTGAATCTCGACCCATGGCTGGGAACAGAGGAACCGGGGATAGCTGGGGACGGGGATACGGGAGCTGGTGATAGCTAGGGATGGGTTACGGGAGCTGGGGATAGCTGGGGACGGGGATAAGGAAGCTGGTGATAGCTGGGGACGGGGATACGGGAGCTGGGGAAAACTGGGGACGGGGATACGGGAGCTGGTGATAGTTAGGGATGGGGATAAGGAAGCTGGTGATAGCTGGGGATGGGGATAAGGGTGCTGGTGATAGCTAGGGATGGGATACGGGAGCTGGTGATAGCTGGGGATGGGGATACGGGAGCTGTTGATAGCTGGGGACGGGGATACGGAAGCTGGGGATAGCTGGGGACGGGGATAAGGGAGCGGGGAAAGCGGGACGGGGATACGGGAGCTTTGTTGATAGCTGGGGACGGGGATAAGGGAGCTGGAGCTGTTGATAGCTGGGGACGGGGATATGGAAGCTGGTGATAGCTGGGGACGGGGATACGGGAGCTGGGGAAAGCTGGGGACGGGGATAAGGGAGCTGGTGATAGCTGGGGACGCAGATATCGGAGCCCTCAGTGTTCTGTCAGAACTGAGTGATAGTCGAAATGTCATAGTTAGACGTCCGGAAACCATCCAATCGGTCACAATTTCGACTCGCACGCACACGCTCTGTAGGCTTCTGACGGGCATTTAGCAAATGACTCCAGTTACCACTTTGTCGAAGGAGACTCGGACAGGAACCAGCAATGTGATAGAGGAAATTGGCATTCATCACCATAATACTAGTAACTCATGGCGGTCTGTGCACATAGAGCAGAGCTGACCTTGAGCTGATGATGACTCAGTGGCTGGTTGACTGACCTCGGTCACTGCGGGGCGGCTCGAGTTCAGGCTGGGAATTGGCTTGTTCCGCCCGATCAGGACGCCTCGGCCGTTTGCTTGTTATCCTGTCGAGTATGGTTCCACGCAGGCATGTCCAAAGCGAAGTTACCCATGACGTCGAATTTTACATTTAATCCGGTTGTGTACGCAACAGATGCAGCCAACAGACAGACCATCCCCCTCCTGCCCCAGACGCGGGCGTTTGGCGCAGCTAATTCAAAACGTCATCCGGCCTGATCCAGCATTCCGTTTTTGTCGCAGACTCTAATTGCCGATGGGGGGCGCGGCAATTGTGCCGGTTATTGTTGCCGGTGCTGATAAGTCCGTCTGCTCCCCCGTCCCGCGCCGCGGGCACCCTCCACCCAGACTAGCGGCCGTCCCACAGCGGTGTTTAGGCGCAGCGGACATCCCAGCTAATTTGTTCGCGTATTGTCACCGCGCTAATGCTGAGGGTGGCGCACTGTAATTACGGAGGACTGGGTCAGCTCAGAAACGCCCCCTCGGCGGTCGGTCCCGGGGGCGCGATGTCCAAGCTGCTGCGATTGTCCAGCGGCAGTATCTCGGGGATGATTGGTGGCGCACTGCTCTCACTATCACTGGTGAGGAGTATGACTGGAAGTCTCTTAGCTACCTGCCACCGCCATGGTACTTACATACATCGGACAAAACATACTCTATTGGACACTTGAAATAATATATCACTGAGGTATGCTAGACATTAACGACAAATAAGAGCTGTGCTCTCTGCGTTACTCACTGCCTCGGATGTAACGTAACGACAAATAAGAGCTGTGCTCCCTGCGTTACTCACTGCCTCGGATGTAACGTAACGACAAATAAGAGCCGTGCTCTCTGCGTTACTCACTGCCTCGGATGTAATGTAACGATAAAATAAGAGCTTGCTCTCTGCGTTACACACTGCTTCGGATGTAACATAACGACAAATAGAGCTGTGCTCTCTGTCGTTACTCACTGCCTCGATGTAAACGAAACAAATAAGAGCTGTGCTCCCTGCGTTACTCACTGCCTCGGATGTAACGTAACGATAAATAAGAGCCGTGCTCTCTGCGTTACTCACTGCCTCGGATGCGGAAGTGTCCAGGACCTGGAACAAAGGGCAAATTGAAGTGCAGCTCAGCTCTCAAACATGGATGGCTGCTCTTGAACACATTGTGCTGCAAGAACAGAGGCAATACATACGACTTTTTTCTATGCACAAGTGTAGCGCCGAAATAATAACACGAGCGCTTCACTTAATTTTATTATCATAATGGACTAGTTGCAGGTTTTCTAACCCACTGTTTTCATCTATCTGATGGAACGCAAATTAATTTAAAATACTTTACAGATTGTCGATATGATATAAATTTCTCTAAATTATCAGGATTTTACATAGTTAACTAAATTTACGTTATTAAGCATTCTGCTCTCTGATTGGTCGTAACGTCAATAAGCAATAGTCCAGGTGCTCGAAGTTACCTGAGGTAGTTTTGAGCAGTTCGGTTGACACATTTATTCTTCATATGGAGGTTCAACGGAAAAAATAGACATCACATTAATCGCACGGAAATCAAAGCACGTGAAATGGCGGATTTAAGCAGATGTCATTTCATTTGTAATCACGCAACTTTACAGAAGCAAAAATATAGGTAACACAAATTGTGGAATTCTACCTTTTGACCAAATCATTTAATCTTAATGGCAGTTCAAAGGAATTTTAACGGATCGCTACAGCCAATTGGATCCTAAGGATGATCTGAACAAAGTATCTTTCCATACAAGCTCTGGACCCGACAGAAGCTATTTCAAACCATCATTGAGGGTACTGTCGCATTTTCAAAGTTGTTTCTGAGGTGGTGTTTCAGTGAGGTCAGCATCCGGACCTGATCCCACTTAACAACTTCCTGTGGAGGTAACTAAAATAGTTATACGTATTTAAGAAGAATCTTCAGACCGCAAAGCAGCTATAGACAGCCGTGGGAGCTGCAGTGCGGACCATCCCCGCCGACATGTGCCCGTAAGCAACTTGGTGAGTATAGGTATGAAGCGGAGGGCAGAGCTGTGCTTCAGCCGAAACGGAGCCTATCTCGAACATGTGCTGTCGTCTGTAGAGGATATTAAGATGACACTTTGTGTTTTGAACATACACAGCATAATTATCCTTGAATTTCTGAGCAGTTTGGTGTTAACATTACATCCTGAGAGGAAAGCGCTTAACCATTTGTATTTGCCACGGGAAATGCCGGAAACAACATGCTTTTCAAGTGGCCGGCGCAATATTATTGCTAACTGACGTCACTACATCAAGTGCTTTATGAATAATACACTTTTACATACAAATATCTCGTGAAATATTTATTTGTATGCAAAATGGTGTGTACATTGATCAGCACATTGTTCTTATTATTTTGCAAATATTCATCAAACAACATGCAACTAGTCCATTTGTTTGTTCAATCGATTGAATAGGCTGCAGTTCCAAGGCATGCCTGATGCCATTTTCAGGTCATCTATATCTCTGTCTTGTGGCACATCGTTTCATGACTTTCTGAATAAAAGACAGGCTGACCAGTGACATGAAAGGTGACCAATATTAGACCACCACACCGCCGGCGATCCACTCAACGATATCAGTTGACATTGTGTGTTGGTTCGCCCTATAGCTGGCCGATTTCTGTCACGCCTCTGTTTGTGTTTGTCCTGGGCAAACTCACCACGGTGTGACAATGTGACATGGTTGTTAATCGGCACCTTTTTTAGCTTCGGCAAAAACGTCTTTATGCATTAATGAGGTTTGCTAAAGCTCAGTTAAGTTGTTGGCTTAGCCCCACTCTCACAGAAAACCTAATTACTTTACAGGCATGAATTTATTCATTCTCTTGCTAACAATATTTTGTAGCAAAAAGGAATTATTAAACTCACGGACATTTGAGCTTGCTTATATTACAGTTACCTTTGTGCTTATATCTAAGTGCTTTCTTTGCCTATCGTTAGCCCTGCTCATCACTATGCCTTTCGGTGACATTACATGTAGGTACTGTTTTTGTAAATTCCTTTGAAACACCTCAACATTAATTGGCAGCTGTGTTTATATATATATATATATATATATATATATATATATATATATATGTGTGTGTGTGTGTGTGTGTGTGTGTGTGGTATGTGTGTGTGTGTGGTGTGTGTGTGTGTGTGTGTGTGTGTTTGTGTGTGTGTGTGTAAAACTATATATTTCCAAGTTGTAAATGTATATTTGGCGTTTTCTAAGCGTTATGCCTGCCTAGAGAGAGAACTTGTGGCCATTTGTGCTGTGATCCAGTCTGTTCTCGTTCCTGTGCTATCGATCAGCTAGGTGGCCACGACGCTGCCACTGCTGCGCCGGCTGCCCGCTGCCTGCGGTGTTGGTCAGCTCAGTGGAACTTTCAGTGATAAGCTCCTCTCTCTCCAGTCGTCAGCCATTGTCGGCCACTGAAGTGCTGTCCTATCAGGGTCAGGGCGAGGCGTCCTAATGATTCACTGCACTGGTCCTAACCTGTCCTCTATCCCTGCTAGTGCTGGCCCACTGGTCCTGACCCGTCCTCAACCCCTGCTAACCCACTGACTCTGACCCATCTCTGCTGACCCACTGGCCCTGACCTGTCCTCCATTCATGATGACCCACTGGCCATGACCTGTCCTCCATCCCTGCTGACCCACTGGTCCTGACCCGTACTTCGATAGCACGCCTGTTTTGTGAACAATTCATTGCCGTTCCCTCGCCGGTGTGCTCACACACACCGCCGGGTATCGTCCGCCGGCCGCTATCAGGGTGTGTGTATAGTCACGTGCCAGGGTGGCTCGTCCTGACCTCTGATCCTGACCTGCTAACCTTCCGAGCGTGTGTTGACCCGTGTGCCGGTCTACTGCGGTGCTAGGTCATGAGGTCAGTGTAGTGAGGTCGCGGACTGCAGGGCCGGGCCTTTGTGAGGGAGGGGACTGTGGTGCAGAGTGGAACAAGGACGGGGAGACCGGAGTCCAGTATCACAGAGCAGGGAGACTGGAGTTCAATGTATGAGTGTGCAAGGGTGGAGAGGATGTGGTAATGCTACTCAGTAATGTTACCCATCATCGAGCAGGATGAGTAACATTACTGAGTTCGGTGTGTAGCAGTGTTGGCGGCCGTTTGCCGGTTCGGTCCTGGTTCGCCAGTCTGGTCCTGTTTGCCAGTTCGGTCCTGGTTTGCCAATTTGGTCCTGTTTGCCGGTTCGGTCCTGGTTTGCCAATTTGGTCCTGTTTGCCGGTTCGGTCCTGGTTTGCCAGTGGTCCTGGTTTGCCTGTTTGGTCCTGTTTGTCGGTTCGGTCCTGGTTTGCCAGTTTGGTCCTGTTTGCCGGTTCGGTCCTGTTTGCCAGTTCGGTCCTGGTTTGCCAATTTGATCCTGTTTGCCGGTTCGGTCCTGGCTTGCCAGTTTGGTCCTGTTTGCCGGTTCGGTCCTGGTTTGCCAGTTTGGTCCTGGTTTGCCGGTTTGGTGCTGTTTGCCGGTTCGGTCCTGTTTGCTGGTTCGGTCCTGATTTGCCAGTTTGGTCCTGGTTTGCCAGTTTGGTCCTGTTTGCCGGTTCGGTCCTGTTTGCTGGTTCGGTCCTGGTTTGCCGGTTCGGTCCTGGTTTGCCAGTTTGGTCCTGTTTGCCGGTTCGGTCCTGGTTTGCCAGTTTGGTCCTGGTTCGCCGGTTTGGTCCTGTTTACCGGTTCGGTCCATGGTTTGCCGGTTTGGTCCTATTTGCTGGTTCGGTCCTGGTTCGCCAGTTCGGTCCTGGTTTGCCGGTTCGGTCCTGGTTCGCCAGTTTGGTCCTGTTTGCCGGTTCGGTCCTGGTTTGGTACCCGGAACAGATTGGGCTGCGCCGAAGCCCGCCCGCAGCTGACGGAAAGCTATGGATGTACTGGGCAGCAGAAACCGGCGCTGGAAGTAGGACATAACATCCGGCTGGAATGCTGTCAAAATCCGGGCTGGCACCAGCGGCCGAGTGGACAGATATTGGAATGGATAGTCAATTCTTGTCGCTGATCTTAAAACTGTTCAGATGCCCAAGCAACATTTCGCAGCAGGCCTATTCATGTAATATATTTTCCCAAGATATTATAGGTTTGTGACGAGCGCTTCAAAAAATTCTCAGTTTGTGCCGAGCGAGTCGAGGCCTCAACTGTGAATTGAAGCGCGGAGTCCCAAAGCGAATTTAGTGTACAGCTGCAGCACGGAAGGAAATATTTTAATTTAAAAAAATTAACTCTGGTAATTTTGATTAAAGTCTGGCTTAGCATGTGATCTTAGTGTCCAACAACTCAAGGCACGCTGACCACTGTACACTAACTCCAGTTAGTGACACCTGTCACTAATTACTTGTTTTAAGCATTTTCACAAAGCACGTGAGTTCAATTGGCTGAACAAACTCGCTGTCCACTTTAAAGATATTAGCCGTTTTCACGATGTCACTATTTGCGCGAAAATGTTTAAACATTTTAAAATGTTTTAAAATGTTTTGTAGTAGCGTCTTCACGATGACTAATTGCGAGGAAATGTTTTAACCTCGCCTTACGGTCCGTAGGACGGGGTTTACACTTTTTTCGCAAATTAGTCCATTCGTAAAAGCTGCTCTACTAAACTCAAAACATCTTTAAATGTTTTAAAACATTTCGCGCCAAAATAATCAATCGTGAAAACGGCTAGTATGCGGCAGTCATATCGTAGCTTGTAGATTATCAAGATGGCATTGTACGATGGCAACAGTGTTGGCAACAGTGTTAGTTCTAATGTGCGCATCTGATAGTTTTATTTAGAAGTACGGCATAAATTTTGTTCAGATATTTGTATATTCTTGCCGCATAAATGAGATTGAGCAAGCGACTGTTACAGGAACGAAAATAATTCGATACGGTTCTGAGAAGATATGTTTATGCCATATTTGATTGAATGACTGCCTGTAAAGCTCATCATACGATTTTCTGGATGCTCACGATTTTGCGAATTCCTACTCAGTAATACTGTGGCACGGAAGATCATCTTAATATTCTCGCCATAGTATAATTGTATAGTTCCGTTAAAGAAAATATGCCTACTCACATCGGTCATGTGGAGCTGTTGGCAGTGGTCTATATTTACAGAACACATTTTTATTAATTTCACCATTACTTCATTTAAATGACTTTCCTGAAAACGTCATATATGAGGAGGTCCTATTTAAGCAAATATAGTTTCCAAGTAACTCACAGAAAACGCATTATATCAGCTTCAATATATTCACAACGAGTTTCTGCATCTGTTGATACCTCATTTTCCTAAATTATTTTCCGGGAACACAGCACCTAGCTGCGTTGAAAACAGAAAACGTTTTACGTGCTACATAGCTCGCTTTGAGGAACCAGTGTGTGCGTGCACTTTGGACAATAATTATAGGTCTAAAACGTTAAAACAAACAAAAAATACACGCATAATGATACACTTTTGACAACTTCCTACCATTTAGAGACATCGTAAGCATTAATTCAGAAATCGGTTTTTTGAATAAATTCAGGCTAAACCAGCATTCGGCCACACTGTGCATTTGCAACCATGTACCAATCTGAAACATTAGGGAATGGTACCCTTCACCAAAGACATACGTTGCTAAATCCATGCCTCTGACGTCACAGAGGTCAAATTTCCAAAATGGTNCGGGAGCGTTCACCTCGTGTCGGGGCTGGATCGGCTGCTCCGAGCTGTACCGCACTGACCAGTCCTGGAACGGTGGATCGGCGAGACGTCAGTCGTGGCTAATCAGCAGAGGTCAGCATTGGACAGGCCAGTCTTTAGACAAGCACAGGCAGATGAAGAGTCTTCGAAATGTATTGGACAGAGGAGTCCTGAACAGAACGTATGACAACAGTGCGGACATAATTTTAGTAAGGAGGTGATACAACAATCAGAATTGATGTGCTGTCAGTTGCTAAACTAAAGCCAATAAGATGTGTGGAATATACCAATAAGTTCAAGGAGAAATAACTACATATGACAACACATTCAAAAATGATTGGGGTGACGAAATGTGCCTTTCACAAAATCCCATGGCCAACGGTCATGCTGCAAAGATAAACTCACCGAGTTTGTGAATGGGAAGAAGAGCAGCCTCAGCTTCCTGCTGACGTAGGCCGTGTCGACGGCGAAGTAGTACTTGAGCCTCGAAATGGACATGTACTTCTCCATGCTCTGCGTGACTGCCTCGCGGCCCTGGCCCAGCACGTTCTGACCGTACTGCATGGCCATGTTCTGCATGGCCGGGTTCTGCAGCATCTCGGCGCCGGGGAAGCCGGCCACGCCGTACGGACTGGCCGGCGGCGGCGGGCCGCGCTGCTGCGGCATCTGCTGCTGCTGATGCTGCTGCTGCTGCTGCTGATGCTGCTGCTGCTGTGGCATCTGCTGTTGCTGGGACTGGCCATAGCCGGGGTAACCACCATACCCGGGCTGAGGCGGCGGGTAGCCTGAGGAAGAGGCACATGTACCGATAACATTGCGGGCGCAGGTCTGCTGGTATGTCTGTGTAGTGGAAAGAACAAAAGCAATTGCAAATATCAGCATTCCTTTATCAATTAGTGTGAGCGATTTCCATGGAAAGCTATCTGAAATAAAAATTAATTCAAGATCATCCATCATACAATGTATTGTGTATTTGTTGAATGGGGTTTAGCGGCGTGCCGACACCCCGGGTCAGTTTACGCCCATAAGCATACAAATTCAAAATATAACAAACGTACAAGATCATTATCACTAAGATGGTACACGAAAAATAACTGAGATGATGATGGTTAGGGGTTAGTTGAATAGCATAGTGAAATGCATCAACAATAGACATCACAAGTAAAATAAAAACAAAACAAAACTGTTCATTAAACACAGACAGCAATGGAAAGATTGAAGATTCAATGATGAGTTACCTCCAAAGTTTCCTTGTTGGCCATATTGATTGGGATCTTGTCCATATTGACCCTGATTTGGATCACCATAGGCACTATTCTGCTGTCCATACTGGTTGTAGCCATCATAGTTGTAGTCCATCTTGCACCCTCAATCTCTGCCAAGACTTCAAAGGAGTTTCTTAGATGACTTCTGATGACCTATGGAAGAAGCACATACTGTTGAAGAAAACTGATCGCACATTACATACTGCCACTTACATACCACACTGTGAACGTGTCTTCCTAGAAACGTGACGTCAGTCATGGCCATGATTTTGGGCGTGATCTTTGTCCCTTCGCTGTCAAAATACCAGTAATTTAGGAGCAAAGAATCGATTTATAGATATAGCCTATCAAAAATTGCATGTTTTCATTGATTTGTATAAGGACAAAGGAATCGGCATCCATGTGACGTTTCCACCCCTGCATACGTGGTTCTTCCTAAGAACGTGACGTCAGTCGAATTCAGTCAAATTGCCGGACGACTCTGCCTTCTTAGGGCCTTGGGTGTATGTAAACAATTTCTGTGCATGATGATAAACATAGAAATACCAGTCATTTTGATTGAAAGTCAAACCAATGCAAAACAAATTATGCAACCAGGCTTAGGAAAAAAGACATACTAAGAAACCATATTGCGCAACATATTGTAGCATGTGATAATTTAGATAGGAAGGTCCCCCCAGTAATGTCAAAATACCCACTTTTCAAGATATTGGTGGTGCAGATGATACCGATGCACACAACATGAATACACACCAATACATACACCACTCACAAAACTGAGGCTGAAATACCACTAAAATACTGATATACATAGGTAATCAATTGAAGTATACTCAAGTAATGCAGTTCTAAGGACAGTATGGACTAAGGATGCACAAAATGGTCATTTTTGCAATTTGGTCATTTGATCATTGCGGATATTTTAACCAAGCATTTTAGATGGTGGCAAAATTAAACATAGTATCAAGGTATATTTTTGTAATTAATTGTACCTACAATGCTTCACATACTATGCATACTAAAATTTACCTCACAATAGCACACAAGATTACTTTCTATGAGACATTCTACCACACCATATTACCATGTTTGTTAAGTATTTTTGCAGAGCTCACAGATTAATATTACTGATCAAGGATAAAGAGATATGTTCAGAGGCGTAGCCAGGGGTGAAATCGTGCTCCTACGCTCAGGAGATTTTGTCGGACTCCCTATGCCCGGCTGCAACCACACGGCCTGGCGGCCGTCATTTTATGTAATTGTAAAAGACCATGAGAAAAGCGGATAAAAAGCCCTCTCACATAATACAAGGGCCCTCCTAGTCTGCAGAGAGCCCTATGATAAGGAGGAAGAACTCTTTCGAGGGCCCTCTCAGGCCTGGCATGGGCCCTCTCAGGCCTGGCATGGGCCCTCTCAGGCCTGGCATGGGCCCTCTCAGGCCTGGCATGGGCCCCCTCAGGCCAGGCATGGGCCCCTCAGGCATGGCATGGACCCTCTCCAAGTCTCAAGCCTGACATGGTCCATCTCAGGCCTGGCATAGACCCTCTCAAGCCTGGCATGGGCCATCTCAGGCCTGGCATGGGCCCCTCAGGCCTGGCATGGGCCCTCTCAGGCCTGGCATGGGCCCTCTCAGGCCTGGCATGGGCCCTCTCAGGCCTGACGCATTGGACCCTCCTCAGCCTGCCATGGACCACTCTCAGGCCTTAGCATGGGCCCCTCTCAGGCCGTTGGCATGGGCCTTTCAGGCCTGGCATGCGGCCTTCTCAGCCTTGGCATGGGCCTTTCTCAGGCCTGGCATGGGCCTTCTCCAGGCCATGGCATGGGCCTTCTCAGGCCTGCTTGGCCTCTCAGGCCTTGCAATGCGGCCTTCTCAAGCCTGGCATGGGCCTTCTCAGGACCTGGCCATGGCCTTCTCAGGACCTTGGCATGGGCCTCTCAGCCTGGCAATGGGCCATTCTCAGCCTGCATGGGCCTCTCAGGCCTGCATGGGCCTTTCTTACAGGCCTGTGCATGGTCCTCTCAGGCCACGGAGTGGACAAATGGACCCTATCATGCCTGGAATGGGCCCTCTACAGGGTCAGGCCCTGCGAATGGGCCCGCTCAGGCCTGAAATTGAACTTGTTAAATTTGATTATTGAAGTATTGCAATCTGTACAGATATTTATGGACTGGGACTGTGGACCCGCCTCCTAGTGAAATCCCCTCCCAACCAGATGCACTGTCTAAATATTTAAATTTAATTTTTAAATTCAATTTAGCTTATATCTGGAGCATCATCATTTTGCATTTGTTTAATAGTTATGTGTATAGGCATTTTTGGTAGGACCCATGTAGGAGTGCTCCACTGTGACCTTCATGGAAAAAAAATGAAGAGGTGTTTGTCCAGGACAGGTCAGGGGGTACCTATAGCTTGTATATGGGTACCTATAATAGCTTGATACAGGTTTGTGATCACATATTTACCAGTACTTAAGTCAAAACGTACTATATGCATTGTACACGCTTACTATAATCCTGATTGCTCATATGCACCATTTAAACATATGGACGACCAAATCTACCTTTAATCAACCAATCACCGGAGAGCAGGGTCAGGGTCAGACTGAGGTAGGCAGCTGACATCAGTCAGGTAAACAATGACCTGACAGTGATCCATGAGGTGATGAGATATGCCAAGTATTTAAATTGATTTACTAGATATGAATGGAGCTAATTTTATGACTGAAAGATAGGGTAAAAGTCTTATCTTCGGACACGCCTAAATCTGACATTGCATGCATTCAGAATACAGATGACACTGACAAATTTACATTCTGATAGCATGAAAAATCTGAGGATAGGATGTGTCCAGGGTTACAGCAGTTGACCCTACTAATTGGCAAATTATATTGTGAAGAAAAAGGCAACTTGGAAATTAACACCACTGTATTATTGCAACTATAATGTAACTGTACACATGCCATTGGTGTGTACGTGGCACCCCAAGGAGAAAGACCAAAATTAAAATAGGTAGGCCATGCCCATGGGGGGGGACATCATGGACATTGACATGGACAGACGATGATTTTGATTTCCGTTTGCGGGGACATGATTCGGCGAACATAATCCCTGCACATAATGTATTGTATCCGCACGTGATATCGCACGAAAATGTGCAATCAAACTAATAGCCAATAATTTTTCCACATAACTCTTACCTATCATCACCAACTGAAATACCAGATGGAGAATAACAAAATCCAACATCAAACAAAATTTTGACACAAACACACACACACAGCCGCGGGAGCCGCCTCTGCTACCAAATCAGGGGTCCAACGCATCGAAAGGGAAATGCAGGGTTATTTGTACTTTTAAAATATACTTTGATAATGTCAGTTGTTTTTTAATCATTATTTTAGAAACTTCAGAAATGCAATTCTGATTTCATCTTTTATGAATCTTTGTTTGAAGAAAATGAGTATACTTTTCTTCTTTCGCTAAAATACTTCACTTTTGTTTGACATTTTTTTGTAGAAAATTGTGCACAGCAAGAGGTTTTTATCTTTTCATCTTTTTCATTTGGTATCTCTTTTTGATGCATTTTTGGCGCAGATGGGTCGAAAACTCGATTGCTTTACTTTGCTTTTTCGAGTCCAAGAACGTCTTTTGCCTCAAATTCATCTGCGGTGCATTTGTGGTAGGTTTGCGAGTGGACTTTCTGAGTTTTTATCAAATAATTATCTTAAGATTTTATGTTTTTCTCACTCAATGATCCACGGTTAATTGTTTCTTACGTTTGTTGAAACATTTGCTCATTTATATCCCGTTATCTTTATGCAATCACTTCTTTCATTCCAATTCCATGCATTAATCCAATTCATATATTCCATCCATTTGCTCCAATACCTTGCTGTGGATACTGCAATGGACTCGAGGCTCAATTGTGAAGACATTTCTTAATTAGTTTAACTTAACTGTTTTGAGAAATAGATCAGTATAATGTGATTCCTTACTGTATTTTAGCTTGCTTGGTTATGTAATCATTGCATCCATTGTTCAGGAATTAAAAAATATATATCCAAGCATGGTTGTAGGATTATTTTGAAGCCAGGGTGTCAGCAGTCAGTCTATAATGATTTGGACTCATTTTTTGTAATATTCCATTTTTTGAACACCATATCTTTCCTCTACTATTTTTATATGAGCATAAGTATAAGGATTAAAGGAAATAGTTCACCTTGGATTGTTTTTATCTGAATATATTTTTCAAATACAACTTATTTTCATGTCAAAAATAGCCATACATCGCACCGATTCTGGACAGAAGGACGTAAATTATTAATTTCATCAAAACTATATGCATACTTTCTCGGCCAACGTTAAACGCGGCCGTGCCAGCAATTCAGATTTGGAATCATAGTCGCATATAATTACTGTTACAGCCTTGCCCAGGCGTGTGCTGCCCACAATCAGCCTCTGCCCATGCGTGTGAGGCCCAGTCTTCAAACAAAAAAAAGTCAAACTATATTTGGCCTGGTGAGAGCCCTTTTCAGCCCAGGAAACTGCAGTTAAGGTGCTTTTTCACACAGGCTTCAAAACTGCTATCTCAGTTCAAAACCCATGTTGAAGGTGAACTACTTCCTTTAATAAGTGGCATACGAAGCATGCTCAAATGTCTTTTCTGCTTTTATCTGCAAAATAGTAAATGATTGTAGTGTGTGTTCAACCATTAAATATTGTTTCATATATTTATAGATGTGATGTCAGTGAAGTATCTGATTTTGCTTTAGCCTATATGATAGGTATGTGTACACTGTACATGTGTCTTAGTGAATATTATAATTGTCAATATTTTCCCAGTTTTCCCCTGGCAGCTGGAAATGTCAGGATTATTGTTGACTTCTTGCCCCCCCCCCCAATTATTATCAAACATATTTAATAGCATATATTTTAATGCAGCTTTTCCCTGGGAGCTGGAAAATACTTTTTTATTCACCATAGCATACTGGTGGATGATGTTTTCTCTGTGGTGATTTTGTATGATCACCAACAGAGAAAACTCAACTCCCATTACAGGCAAAGTCATAGCTTGCAAAACACACATTGCATCATGTTGCTGTCGACGTCATGTTCCATAGTAAACATCATATTTTCGCACTGTATGACTGAAGTTGGTGTATAGAAGTTGCTGGACCTTTAATCCACAATTATCATAAAACAACATATTTCATCTGATAATTTCTTGTAGTTTTTCTTTTTCAGCTCATGCAAAGGAGGTTTGTGCTACAGCCATCCTTGGTGATTCTCTATCTAAATAGAGAATCCCCAAGAATGGCCAAAATATAATGTGATTCAGGAAAATGGGACACAAAACATTTGACACCACTGTTCCCCAGGAAAATGAACTGGAATAATCATCTCAGCAAAAATATATGAGAAAATATTATCCCAGGACCAAACACATCCTTGGTCACTAAGTAGGTCACACGATTCAAACTCGATTTCCATTGCCACTTATAAGTCTCACTCTGATAGTGCTGTTGTCAGCCGCCATAGAGCACCGATGTTACCTTGGTGCCACATACCTAACCCTGATAGTTCCAGCACCCATGAGGTATAATCATTACAGCCTTACATCTATCTCTCTGACAGAGCCAGCCGGCACACCACTCGCGACACGATGGGTCTCGGTTTCGGTAACCTGCACAACAGCCGTGGCATCGTAGCCTACCGGCTGTCGCCGTTCGAGCAGCGCGCCTTCGCCGGCCTGACCAAGTCACCATTTAACCTCCTGCGCCGCATCCGCGGCAACGTCTTCACCGTGGCTCCGCGTGAGTAGCGGGCACCGGTGGGCTGTGCTCTGTCTGGAGCAGATGTGCAGGGTATGCTGAGGAGGACTCAGTGCCGGATGTCATAGTCATAGTCTAAGTCATTTATTAGAATTCATTCACGTGGTGGTTCTTATGAATTCGGTCAGCAGTTACATAATACCATAGAATGCGTGACAGTAAAAAGACATAGGAAAATAAAACACGCGTGCTGCTAAAACATTCCTTATTAATACAGATGATACATAATACGACTAAAAAAGATGATCGCTGGTTCTCCGAGAACTATGTGACCTGTGTTTGGGGGCCCTGATCCACTCATCCATTATACATTTTATCGTGGTAACTTCAGTAACTTATGTAATTAATGCCAATAATATTGTGTAATGTAGAAGTATAGATAACATGTGTAGTGTGTAGATAAGATGGTGTTTAGTGTCCAAGTCAGAATTATGTCCTCTAACATTCCGTTTGTAATCTGACAATCTACAGCATATGTTGGCGCCACCTTCCCAAAAGTTCTCAAATGTACGCCGCTTGTGGTGCTTAAGATGAAGTAATTGCTGCCGAACACGATTATGACATTTGTTCTCTACAAACACTGCTCAATTTCATAAAAAGATTACTTGTATTGGGTGATGACGTCGCACGTGAATTGAAGGAATTTTTGGAAATAAGGGAACCCTCGCGCTGCCATAAATATGACTAGCGTATGTGCTAATTGTATGGAAAAAGGTAAACACAAGTCGACTGTAACTAAACATTTAGTAAGAAGGCGACGACATCGGATCAGGGTCCCCGTTTCAATGCTTGGGGACTGGGGATGTTAACAGATGTCAAAAACCAAACTCGAAAATTTCTCTGTGATTCGACTCAGTGGTTTGTTCTTTAACTTATACCATACAAATTTCAATGCAAGCATGCAAAAATGGCTATATCAACTCAAATATAATGTTAAGGTGGCAGTGTCCCTTTAACGGTTAACTATAGCGGCTACTGCGGCTTATGGTCGCCCCGGCTGAACGTCTCTTCCCGGCCGCTGTCTCCCGTTCAGAGTTTTGACCTCGTGCCCCCCCCCCCTCCCCCCGCAGCCTTCATCGTGGCCTACCTGGTCTACAACTGGGGCGAGTCCGAGTACGCCCGTCTCTGCAGGAAGAACCCGGCCGACTTCGCCAACGACGTCTGAACGTCTCCACGGCTGGTGGTGTAAGCGTGTGCGTCGGATGTATGGCAGAGACAGATGAAAGACGCGGGTCAGACGGTCAGGCGGCGAGGGTGAAGTGGTAGTGCGTCGGAATCCACTACATCCACTAGTGAGGAAATTCACTGCGTATTCCTGCGAAAGTGATCAGCGGGTTGTGTAGTGCATTTCCTTCGACTCTGAAATACAAACTATGGATCACCGTCGCATGTGTGATGTTGCCGATGGCTGTTTGTGAATGAAATATACTGTACAACCGGAGACTCAATCTCGTTCGCACGGCTGGTCGACACAGCTTGTTCATCAAGGATCCCCAACACGGACGTAAGTGACGCGTCGAACTTATTATGTTGCCTTCACTTGATTGATTCAAGTGGCTTGATTCAGCTACATGGGCGCTGAAGCCCCTTTAGTAGATGTATCAGTAGGGAGATCGCTGGGTTTCTGACCTCTCCCGGCAGTGGCAGCCCGGGTTCGAGTCGCTTCAGCACTCGCTAGTTGCTCCTGGCTGAGATGGCATGCGGCCGGTGGCAGCGGTTGCACTCAAGGTCAGGTGACGTCAGTGAGCGGGGCTGTCGCTGTGTCCCGGTATGTCGGGCACGCACAACTTTCGCTTCTAAATTATGCCGGATACCAGGAATTGCGCGATCGATGGTAGGATCAGAGTCTGCGCAACAAGCCTTTCTTAGTGCAAGGCACGACCTTAGAAATCTATCCATTCAAAAGGTTCGCTCTAAATTTCTATATAAAAAGGACCTGGCCGTGAGTCACTGGTTTGTAAAGTATGTTAAATCTGACCACCTGAAAAATATGCACACAATGCGTATTTTTCGTATTAGGTGATATTTCCGATCTCTTGAATCTCGGGGTGTTGAAGCAAACGACAAAGGAGACAAATTTGTTATGAACAAATATTTGGATTCGAGATATATCGATGCCTGTCAATGAGTAAAATGTTTTGCACGAACAGTAGGGACGCGAAAGATGAAGATGTGCTTCTTGGCGAAAAGCTGGGCGGTGCAAACGGCTAATAAAAACCGATCATATTCACCTTCCTGGACCGCTCCTCCCATACAGCCGTCCACTCCGTGACCAACCAACACAAACACACGGCTTCGCTGTGGCTGTGTATTGAATCGTCACAACAACGAACGGAGGGCGGACTGGAGAGGTTGTCGCTGTAGGCAGGATCGGCGGCCTCCACTCACCTGACAGTGGATCCCAGGCCTGGAATACTGTAGTCAGTCGACAAGAGGGACAGACTCGCTCAAACGCACACGCTACACACTACTGAAGACGCCCGTCAGGAGCCGGCCGCTATCTGCTGATTAAAGAGACTCGAGCTGCCGTCGGGAGCTACCTGCAAACGGAGAGCTGAGTAGGCGACGCGACACGGCATCTGGAACTGCGAGCGGTGGTCGTGGCAATGGTGAGAATACCGCAGGCCACTGCGCTGCTTCTCAACCTGAAAATGTTAGCGTTTCCCATCCACCTGTCAGCGCAGAACTGCTTCGCTCCTAACTGCAGAACTGTGCCAG
This sequence comes from Semibalanus balanoides, assembly GCA_014673585.1. Classification (NCBI taxonomy): domain Eukaryota; kingdom Metazoa; phylum Arthropoda; class Thecostraca; order Balanomorpha; family Balanidae; genus Semibalanus; species Semibalanus balanoides. Next base: position 382,494 of record VOPJ01011188.1, read on the forward strand.
TGCATCGGCTGGATTCGCTCCTGGCACACGAATCTGTAAACAAGCGACACGTTAGATATCCTGGCCGGAGACACGGTTCCTCTCTAGCGACACCTGTGGACAGAGAAGTGAGGCGGCGAGAGAGAGAGAGAGAGAGCGGGGGACGGGTGAGTTATCGACCGGCTGGCCTCTCCTGGCGTACGTCCAGTCTCCCGCAGAAGTTCACCGGTCCGGGGAGCCAGATGTCACCGGTCCGGGGAGCCAGATGACACCGGTCCGGGAAGCCAGATGACACCGGTCCGGGGAGCCAGATGTCACCGGTCCGGGGAGCCAGATGTCACCGGTCCGGGGAGCCAGATGTGATCCGGTCCGGGAGCAGATTGATGACCGGTCCGGGAGCCAGATGGATGACCGAAACACCACCGAGGAGAGTCCCGGATAGACCGTTGGCAGAAGCGCAGCAGAAGTGGTAGACCGTGGCAGACCGACCCCTCACGATGACGCAAAGAAGGACCACTGATGTCTCGAGCGCCGCGAACAGGCTGAAGTGGCGTGCTCATGCCTACGCTACGGACTCAGACAGTGCGCCTTCGTAGTATCGTCTTGTGATTATAACTTGACTTGCGGACATTTTTATTGCTTTGATTCGAACTGCTTTGCGCTGACGTCTTCAATATTGTTTATTTTATGTGAGTTGAGGGATGAATTTAATCTTCTGTGGTGTTCTGAACGGTCTTCAGCTTGATGATACTGATCTTCGGGTCTACCACGGCCATGGTCTTCAGTACAGTGCGATCTTCAACTTGCTTGAGTCGTTCCGTGAACTTGGTATGATGATTTATTAAAGTTTAACTTGCTGAACCTTACAACGATCTTCAGTGTTTAGTGCTTGCTGAGGGTGTTCGATGGAAATTGGAATTGCACTTGAATCTTGATGCACTTGAATTTTTTCTTTAATTTCTGTGCGTTCTTCTATCTAAAACTGTTTCAGTTCAATTTGTTATACATTCGCCTCCCATATGCTCACTTTTCCAATAACAGTTCATGATGCAAATATTGTCAGACTTGATAATACCGACATTTATCTGCTTTATTTTATGGTTTGTAATTTATTACATCTTGTTTCTTGATTACTACTTGCTTACTTCTGATACCCTGTTTCTTGTTTACTTCTTCTCGAAACAGTAAATGGTTCGACATTGGCTTCAGAGGTTTTGTCTAGCATCTTCAGTACTATAATTTGCTATATTTTAACTAAGCCGATGTTTATAATTGAAATCCTACGGGCAATATCTGCAGATGCGTCCCGATGGCAATCTTCCGGTTCATCTCGCATTCAGCGTACCGATGCTTCAGCTACTGGATTCGAGCCGATCTTAGCGTTACCGAGAATCTTTTCCGTTGGGTTTTCACAACTGCAGATGTCTTCAGCTTGTAGCGTTTGTTCAGCTGCGAGGATCGCAGTATCGATACGCAATGAAGAGGCCAGCCTGGCATTGGTATGAAATGGGACAACGGAAAACATCGCCACACTTACACAGCGGCATAAGGCAGACGGTAATGGCTATGACAATATGGGACACTTCGACACAATTGCGCAACATTGCATCTAATGTAGAGGAACATGAAGCGAAGGAAATGGAAACCGTACAAATCACAACACATTCTCAAGAAGTAAAAAGAACATAGTTCTCGCCGGCCAGATACATCAGAACATTCGTGCAGGGCTGTACAGTCCGGTAGAGACTGGACCGGATGGTGCGTATCTGTTCACCAGCCACTCGCTCGCTCACTCCCAGCCGGCCCGATATTCGTGTCCTCCGGTCCAGCCGGCCCGCTGTTCGTGTCCCCCCGGTCAGCAGACAGCACCCGGGACACTCCGCACTGGCCTCAACTGGGCAGAGGATCACCACAGCAGGGCCTACCAAGCAACTCACGACTCTCGCACCAGTCTGATATTCACACAGAGCTCAGTCGCGAGGACAGCTAACTCTCCTCTCTGAACTCTAACACTCCAGCTCCACAAACGCACTCAGAACGTCTCTCTTTTCATCAGCCACTTCGTCTCTGACAGTCCCCCGGGCGAGCTCCTCTCCGCTCTCCTCTCCGCTCTCCGTCCTCCTCCGGTCCTCTCTCCATCCTCCTCCACTCCTCTCTCCATCCTCCTCCGCTCCTTTCTCCGTCCTCCTCCGATCTGGCAGTTTATACAGTTGGCCGCGCGTCTGCGTTCAGTAGCGGTTTGCGCCCCGGTAGCGACCGCGGCCGCCGCGCGCAGCCCGCTGACCGCCCTGCTCGCGGAAGCCGCCGGCCCGGTCGCTGTACTTGCCGCTGGGCGGCTGGTACATGCGCCTGCCGTCCTTGCTCTTGTTGGCGCTGTCCTGGCCGCCGAAAGTGATGGGCACGCGTCGCTTGTCACCAGACCTGGCCACCGCCGCGGCGGGAGAGTCACCGGCCGCCTTCTGATGCTGGGGAACACGGACACAGGTCAGGTCAGGGGTCAGATATGATCACAGGTCAGGTCAGGGCACAAGTCAGGTCAGGACACAGGTCAGGTCAGCTATGGTCACAAGTCAGGGCAGGGCAGGACACAAGTCAGGGCAGGTCAGGACACAGGTCAGCTATGGTCACAGTCAGGTCAAGGTGAGTCCGTTGTCAGTGACACGGCTGAGGTCAACATGAGGTAACGCACAGAGGTCAGGTCAGAACAAATTCACTGGCACTTCTAGTTGTTGCGCCCTAAAACCCCAATCAACAAACAAACACTGGCACTTCTGACAATCAGCCATAACAACATGCATGTCCTTTGCTCGTCCTCTTCCTTTGTCAAACTTTGCTTTTCATTTTTCGCCCTAGCGAACACACTAAATACAGCCCATTGTAAATGTTAAGGAATGCAGCCCACCAGACACTGGTTCATCAGAATAAGAGATGCACCCTTTTCACCTTTAGGTACTGGGAGCCGGTATAACGGCTTTCTTATATAACGCCAGTCTTAACATGGTCATTGTCACGCATGACCTTGTACGTTCTCCAATCTGGTGCTATTTGTGTCAGTATAAAACAGACACGTCTTTATTGTAATGGTGCCGCTAGGTATCCGTGGACTAAGCATAAAACTTGTCACTTCTATTTTCAGCCTGGCTTGCTGGCATCGCAGCCGATAGTTATCAAGATTACGCGGAATCTATGCTGGATTGCTTATATAAGCCGGCATGCAAATGCCAAGGCTATATCAACACTAAGCCAATGCAAAAACGCTAATGAATATATTACATTAATTTGACGATTGAATGTTTCCTGGTTCTGGATTGGTAAGGGCAACGGGTGATATGTGGCTCTAGTAGGGCGTTAAATTAATCATTTATTTGGCCAGTGGGTTTGAGAAGTAGAGGAGGGGATCGCTGTACACATATACGTAGGCAAAGTGTAGGGGAAGCCTTAACCATCACTTTTGGTCAGAATATTAATTACATTTTTTAATGAGGAATATTTGACAAAGCCAAAGCAATACCAAGACAAGAAGATATTAGACCCACAAATCAATATTGCATAGGAAGGCTGGGATTCTCTCAAAACAAGACTAAACTTCCACTGCTCCCCTCCCCTCTCGATTGCATGCCGTTCCTACGCCCCTGGCTCTAAAGTCTACACCACACTAAGCCATCCCCACGATCCCACCATGAACACGGCGGTGGTGATTCGACTCACCGTGGTTGCGCTGCCGGCCAGCGGCTTCCAGGAGAGGCTGACGCTGCTCTTGTAGCTGGGCGGCGTGTGGAACAGGTCCTTGATCATGGTGTTGATGTTGGAGGTGGTCTTCAGGGCCACGGCGCGGATCTTATTCTCGTCCGACTTGAGGTCGGTGTCCTTCAGCGCCTCACGCAGCGACTTGATGTAGCCCTGGGTACCGCGGGCCAGGTACTGCAGTCTGCACAACAACGCACCAACAATGTTAGCCAACAGGGCGAGAATGGCATGTCTTCAGACTACTGATACATACTATCACTTGGTACAAAACAATGTTCAATCGACGATAGACGGCCCCGAACTACAATAGGGCAGCATATCTTAACTACTCCTAACAAACAATTCTGAAGAAACAGCCTCAGGATCCTAGCGGCCGTCCAGGGCGCCAGCTCTTGCTCTGTGTCACCCCTGACCTCAGGTCTGGACCTTCCTTGCGCCGTCACCTGGGCCTCAGTTACCCTGCTCTGGCCGTCACTGACGCAGTTGACCCTGCTCTGCGGCCGTCACGACCTGAGCCTGAACTCCTTGAGCCGGTCTGCGTCGTCGGCCAGCCAGCTGGGGACGCGGCGCGCCAGCTGGTGCAGCGTGAACATGAGACACTCGATGTGGGAGAACTCGAGGCTGGGCGGCGTGGCGACGGCGCCGTTCTCCTCGGTCGGCGGCGGCGGCAGCGGCATCCGGTCCTGTGTGGCGATATACGACGGGACAGGTCACGGTCAGAGGGTCGGCAGATCGGGGGAGGTCACCATATCAACGACCGTACAAGGCGAATTCTCCTAACCAGAAAAACGGCCTTATTGGGTCTGGAACCTAGCGGCAAATTGTGCATCAATTTGCTGGAAGGAAATAAGAATGCGTAAAAATGCGACACAAAAGTGAACTGCTAAAGATTAAGCTGACCGAAAAGTGTCCAAAAATTGATAAGCCTGACCGACCAATTACCAAATCGGTCAAACATTTTTTTTTTTTCGGTAAAAAATAGCAACCGATTGACACCACTAGTGGGCGCCGGCCGCCGGGGTGAATGTAGCCGGCTCGCGGAGACCGCGGGTTTGGAGCTTTATTTTTCCACAGTATCCCATTCGGTTCGGAAGAGTCACCAGTTAGTCACTGGTTAATGCAGTCAAAATTATTCCCCCACAGCCTGGTTTGGATAAAATTCCGTTTGTTTGCCGGTCGTGGAAAACGGTTGTAATAGGGACAGCACCAACCGCTCATCAATTTGGAAATAGCCTGTACATACGGGCAAGTTCACATTTTAATATTTAGAGTATTGTCTCACTATAATTCCATCACTCTGCTAATGAAGCTTCATCTTTCGTACCGACAGCCTGTATCTGATCAGTAAGTTTATGTTTTCCACAACGTTGAAGTGAGTGATAAGCTGCTTCCGCATCAATATCATTCTTCTCCCAAAAGTTATTTCCAGAAAACAGCAACGATTTTTTTCAAGGTGAACTATTCCCTTTAATGGCCTCTCCTCACCCAAACATTGAGCTGACGTCAAATCTGGGTTTGTTCGCACATCAGCTGCTGTTTGTTATTATTGCGACTATTGTGACTGTGACTATTGTGTAAATGACACTCATAAATGGCCGAAACTAAGAATTTCGAATACATTATTGTTACTCACTTGTTATATAAAAAAATCAAATATAAAAAGCTGGTTGATATACATTGAATATATTGCCTTCTTAATTCAAAATTGTTAAGTAAAAACTGATTTTCCTTAGCATTTGGGACGAAACGTCTAATGGTTCATTCGACATATGTCGCCCTTTCCCCCACTAAATTCAAAATCCATGGCGACGCCCCTGGTCAAAGGGGGTCTATTTTCCCGGACAAGAAGCATTTGTTTAATCATTAATAAACAATAAGCACAATATTCAATTCATAACAGACATTAAATTACTCAAACAAAACAAAAACAATGTCTGAGAGCATTAAATAATGTTCAGGAAATTTTGAATCAACCCTCGCCCTACGGGGAGCTTTTCTCACCATTCTTCCCTAAACGGGGAGGTCATAAAAAGAACTCCCCCTCCCCCCTGTTAACTTCCAAGGCCAAGCAATAATAGAGCAACGCGGTAAGAACCAGCATGCTGTCTCGTCATGTGAGGAATCTAACGGCGATACAATTTTTAGGCTTCAGGTCAACGAGTGATTTTCCAGGTCAAGAGAATGACCTTCGACTCAATCACGTCCAGAATAAGCGATTTTGCTGTCAGAAAAACATCAAAATTAGAAACTGGATCAATTGTAAATGAAAAAGGCATGTTTCCTAGACCTAGTTTTGTCCTCAGAAATACGAAAAGGTATCTTATTTGTTCGTATTCTGGTAACAAAAGTCAAAAAAGTGTGAATTTAAAACAAAAATGACGTCATGAGTTTCTTACACTTAGGGAGCCACCACCTCACGTCAAAAATAAGAGATATTGCTTTTACAATTGGGGATTTAGGTGTATTAGTCCATACTTCAGTTCTCTCACATATATTCCGGTGTTTTAACATCTTTGAATATTTTGATTTGATTTAGATAGTGATTTTTTTTTCACAAATGGGGATAAAAAAACGCAATTTTGCAAGTTGACAAAAATCGAAAATTGGAAAAATCCGAGATTAGCCATTAAAAAGAGACTGTACATTTTATATCTTTGCCGATCTCCTGTTTGGCAATTTGCTGCAAAACTCTATTGTCTACCGATTTTTCCTAACATTTTATCGTTTCTTCCGACCAAACATGACGTCCACTAAAACGTCATAATCTCCCAAACTACTTCGACCAATTTCAATGAAATTTGTTTACAGCATACGTATAATTGTTGCAAACTCAGTTACTGAAAAATTCAGCGCAACATTCGCTGCATGTGTAAAAGGCTATGCAAGAAGAACATCCGGGGGTCGTTTGTATTACCCCCCCCCCCCCTCCTCTCGTACGGCAGAGGTTCAGTCAGTTACCACTTCCAAAACAAATCGTGTATTATTCATTGACGTGTTTTATTTCGTTTACATGCTTGCCTGGTCGCCGCGGAATAAAATATATTAAAACATCAGTGCTAAAGGATATTTGCTCTTTGGATCGTAGAGCCACCAGCTGAATGCCTATATTGTGAAAGACCTTCAAACGCGCACAATGACAGCAGACAATGCTAAGTGCTATCTATGGAGATGTAACTTCAACATTTCACTTAAAACCAGACATTCCACGTCAGAGAAGTGTCTGTCTACGTGAGGACGCTGGCGATCCAGTCGATGTACGCTGACACCTTGGTGTAGATACCGGGGAACTCGGGGTTGCCGCAGCCCATACCGGTAGACACGACGCCTACCAGCTGGTACGTGTTGTCCTCGAGCTTCACCATCAGTGGGCCACCCGAGTCGCCCTTACACGCGTCTCGCGGCTCGCCGTCCCGGCTGCCGGCGCACACCTTGGTGCCCTGGAAGCCGCCCGGGAAGCGCTCCGCGTACGCAGGCACGCGTGCGTAGGCAGTCTCGCAGGTGGCCGCCTCTGTGACGCGCAGTGGCACCTCCTGCAGCACGGGTGACGTCTCACCGCCGTATTCGAGCAGGCCCCAGCCGGCCATCTCCACATCCTGGCCGACGTGCTCGGCGCCGGCCGGCGCCAGGCAGATGGGTTGTATGTCCAGCATATGCGGTACCGGCAACGCCAGCTTCACTACGGCCAGGTCGTTCTGAGAGCCGCGGTACTCCGGGTGCGGCACGGCGCTGGACACGTTCCGGTCGACGTGGTTTATCTCAAACTCATAACGCAGGTCATTGTCGCCGATGCGTGCGACAATTTCGGCGCCACTTGGCCACAGACAGTGGGCGGCCGTCAGCACGTGCTGACGGGTGATGAGGGTACCGCCGCAGAACCAGTCCGACGGACCGGCGGCACTCCAGCTGCCGAACAGCACCATCCACGGCCACTTCTCCACTCCCGCGTCATACCCACCGATGCCCGGTGGCAGCAGGTGGGCCGGTATGAACGATTTAACAACCACCTGGGGCTCAGGGAGCAATGGGTGTCTGTCACGGCCGGAAATCCTCGGCTGGCCGCACTGACCCGGTGGCGGCAGTTTGAAACGGGGAATTACCGGCGTCTCCGTCCCGAGATGTGACGGCATCACTGGCCCGGGAGGTGTCAGCGTCACCAGCTCTGGAGGTGTCGGTGTCACCAGCTCTGAAGGTGTCAGCGAGTCAGCGTCGCAGCAGACGAGCGGCGATCGGCCGCGGAAGTCGCAGGGCTTCGGACGGCTGCTGAGGACGGCCTGCTTTGTCTGGTAGGCCGCACAGTCTTGGATGGCGATACACTGCTGACCGCTGGCGCAGCTGGTCGCGTCAGATCGGAACCTGACGGCGGAGACGGTGCTGGCCAGCAGCAGTAGCAGCACGATATGGCCGGAGACCCGCTCGCCATTATGAGCACTGGTGAGAGCGCGCGGTACCTCCGTGCAGGGTGGCGTTCCTGGACGGACTGAGCCACAGCCGCCCGCCGGCGCACGGGCTCAGTTAGTTTGGTAGCATGACACCAGCATAATTTGGTAGCATTCCACTAGATTTCGTATTGGCAGGCAGAACTGGAATGGCACCAATCGGTTGGTCGGACTGGGTCCCAGAACTCTCTCCTCGACAATACCCAGAGGGATTAGTTGCATGCTTGTTTTAAGTTTTAAGAACTTGTTTTAAGAACAGACGGCTTCCGTAATTGGGTTATTGTACCTGTGGAATGCTTATACGAAATAAACAAATAAACAAATAAACATGCTGAGGGTGTGCTGATAGAACACTGCGCCTGCCAGGCTTTCCCCCTCAGCTGGCACCACTCAAGGGTGGCGGCACGGAATTCCCAGAATGGACAAGGCGTCTTTGATTTGCAGTGATCTCCCGGACGTTCGAGCAACTAAACACTATAGCGCACTTAGCCCTAAAACCGGCAAATATTGCCCCTAACTCAATACATAAATTCGAAATAGATAAAACACCAGCAACACTTTCGACATCGAGCTTACTGTACCCACCACATTAATTCCCATCAGCCGTATCAAAATAGAGCAACGACTTTGTAAGATTTTGCCAGCTTCGTGACACATAAGTTTCGTCGAAAATCGGCTAACTATAAATCCTATGTATTAACCTGCTTGGAGTGTTAACACTAAACACCAATGTTTTTGTTTTTTGTTCTCGAAGATGAACAGAGAACGAGGATGCGGAGCGTCGCAAACACCTCCAACCATCGCGAATCTTATAATACATCATTCACCACGCATGAATGGAAACTGCCGCGCGAAATCAGAAGAGAAGACCTCAGTTCACCCGGACGGACTGTCCAATGTTCATTGTCCAATTCATTGTTGTTTTACAAATATCAATGAACTCATTCTTCCGACATTTATAATCGCTATCAACAATCTGGGGGTGATATCCTATTTCCAGATACATGACATCAAAATAAATAATCATGATCCTTGAACCTGGAAAGATCGAATGAGTGCCGACTCTTGCGTCCAATATGGTTCAAGAACTTTGCCTGTTAAGGAGACGACTAACAACCATATATGATACTAATGCAAAATTAATCATCTTCTTGACGCTTATCAAAGTGGATTATGAAGTCACAATAGATCACATTCGGTTTTTTTTTTTTCATCGGGGTCAGCTTATCACTATATTCCCGGAGATAGATGCCGGGGAGGGGGCGAGGAGGGGCCTGGGGTTGGCATTCCCAGAACTACTGCTGTGGTCGGATTGGACGCCGACTACTGTGGCTGTGAGAAACTGACTGAAAAACTGACTGTGAAAACTGACTGTAAGACACTGACTGTGAAAAACTGACTGTAAGAAACTGACTGTGAGAAACTGACTGTGAGAAACTGACTATGATAAGCTGCCCGTGAGGAGGGTGCAGACTCGCTGTGTTGACTGGATTGTCAGTGTGACTGTACTCACCGTGAGAGCGGTGTACACCCGGTCGCAGCGGGCGGCCGTGTCCTCCAGCTTGTCAGTGACTGTACTCACGTCAGAGCGGTGTACACCGGGTCCGCAGCGGGCGGCCGGTCCTTCCAGCTTGTTCAGTGGACTGTACTCACCGTCAGAGCGGTGTACACCCGGTCGCAGCGGGCGGCCGTGTCCTCCAGCTTGTCAGTGACTGTACTCACCGTCAGAGCGGTGTACACCCGGTCGCAGCGGGCGGCCGTGTCATTGTCAGTGACTGTACTCACCGTCAGAGCGGTGTACACCCGGTCGCAGCGGGCGGCCGTGTCCTCCAGTTTGTCAGTGACTGTACTCACCGTCAGAGCGGTGTACACCCGGTCGCAGCGGGCGGCCGTGTCCTCCAGCTTGTCATGAACTGTAAACTCACCGTCAGGCGGTGTTAACACCCGGGTCCGCAGCGGGCGGCCGTGTCCTCCAGCTAGTCAGTGACTGTACTCACCGTCAGAGCGGTGTACACCCGGTCGCAGCGGGCGGCCGTGTCCTCCAGCTCCCCGCAGTACTGCGACATCTCGGCCAGAGGCTTCAGCAGCTCGAGCTGCGCGTCGGGCGCCAGCTGGTCGAGCCGCGGCACGACGGCGTCCACCAGGTACCCCACCAGCTGGGTGGGCCGCGTCTGACGCTGAGGTAGAGAGCAGAGGGAGCCGTCAACACAGGCCGGCACGCATTACACACACACACATAGGTCGGTGAAGTGTGGACTCACTGGCACTTACGAGACACGGCCGCACGAGTGTGATATTAGGCACACGTGGCCAGCACATATGGCCAGCACGGTGGAATGGCGTATGCCGAGTAAGATGAGATTAAACTGTGTCAGGTCGTCAAAATATACTAATAAATACAATGAAAAAATGCGATGTTTCGAACTTCAGAGAAACATCTCCCCATAAATGCATTATTTTCCCCGCAGTTCTCCTCAGTATCTGATCCAAATAAAGGTCAAATCAAAACTCACAGTACCTATACATTCCATCCATGCTGATGTTTGGAGCTGGAGGCTGGCTTCCATGTCATCCACCCTCCCTCCACCAGCGCCGCCCCATCCCACCACGCCCTCTCACCGAATCGAATCAGACGGCCTATCTCCCCCTCTCCTCCCCCTCCCTGCCATCACATCACCACCTATCATCAAGACGAATCGGACGGCCTGTCTCCACCCTCCCCTACCACCACCATTTCTCACCGAGACGAATCGGACGGCCTGGCGGACGCAGAGCAGCAACTTGTCGCTGTTCTCGGTCTCGGAGAGGTTCAGCTGATCGGCCGGGTCGAGCTGTTCATAGACCAGCTGCAGCACCTGCTGGTGGCCGCTGGCCAAGCAGCCCATCTGAGTACCGGACAGGATGTCCAGGAACTGGACAAACTCCTCCCCAGACACGTCCTGTCGGCAGAGACAGGACAACGTTAGAGGGGACACAGCCAGAGACACGGCTACGTTAGAGGGGACACAGCCAGAGACACGGCTACGTTAGAGGACACAGCCAGGACACGGGCTACGTTAGAGGGACACAGCCAGAGACCACGGCTCGTTAGAGGGGACACAGCCAGAGACACGGCTACGTTAGAGGGGACACAGCCAGAGACACGGTACGTTAGAGGGGACACAGCCAGAGACACGGCTACGTTAGAGGGGACACAGCCAGAGACACGGCTACGTTAAAGGGGATGTGGATTAATATATGTAACAATTATCATATAGATAAATCATATCACACAATTTTAGACAAGAGACACGGATAAGTCCACATACGACAAGCGGCGACAAAACAGCATTACAAAGAGTCCTACCTTGAGTGACTTTTTCACTTCAGTCCAGAGTATTTCCTCCGCTTCTTTGTTGAGGACATCGGTATCGAACGTTTTGATCTTGGCAGCCAGGTACTTGATGGCGCGCTCCCTGATGATACTATCCTCAGCCTCCTCTGACTGGATCTGAGAGAACAGGCCGTACAGCGTACCTGGAAGGCGGGACACAGTGTTCAAGAACAAGTGTATAAACCTACACACCACAGGCCATGCCAGTAACATGAGAAACACGCCGTGACATATTGTCATATCAGACCCTCCTATGCGTGTATCATATGAGGCACAACACTCGTTCTCCCACCTTCCACACTGTTCTACTTCTGACGTTATGCCACTCTCGGCTCCGGGCTCACATCAGCAGTGTCAGAAAAGTAGTTCCACGATCGAAGTTCGTGGAACAATTTTTTTCGCCAGTGGCGGAACAATTTGTTTAATGCGTATACCCGTAATGTTTGCGTAATTTGTGGTACGCGCTTCTACACAACCTATTTCATATATGCCAATAAGTGTATATATTATTATATATGGAAAATTGATGAATCGTCTGTCGTATACCCTGTACAAATATGATCTAGGCGTCAGTCGGGGACCGAGACTCCCGGGTCGTATGTTAACAAGCCTACCTTGTATTGTTACGCATGTGAGAAACTGGGCTCAAGTCTCAGTCTAAAGTACTGTCATCTTTTGCATAACGTGTTTTAAGTGTGTCATGGCCCGATAACGATGATATCGGTGGCGGGTTTGTACCTGAATACGCAAAAACTTTTTAAAGTTTTAAAAGTTTTTGTTTTAATTTTTTGGAGAAGTACTAGTTTTGCAGAAACAGAAAACATTAAACAGAAACCACTGCAGAAAACTCGAATGTTGGGAATTTGCAGGTTCTGCCTTACGTTTTTGGTTTACAATTTGTGTCGCATCACTGTCATGTTCCGGCCATTGTTCGCAAAGTCAAGTCGCAGTCTACTATTTATGTTTGTCAGCCGTTTATTCCTGCAGACCGAAACAATAATTATTTACTGTCAAAATTTGCACGGAACTAAACTTGATGATGATGATGATTTGGGTTTAAGGGCGCCTCAACTATAAAGTTATGTGGCGCCCATGAACTAAACTTCCAAGATCAGACAAATGGAGAAACGGACCAATTTTATAACACCGACATCAAGAGCAGTACGGTGGCAGAACCTGCACTACTTCCCCCACACTGAGCTCGTCCCGCGCCTCTCCTGCTATACCAGCCGCGACTCGGCTAACTCCTGGCGTCGATTTTGAGCGCACTCACCCTTGGCGTCGATTTTGAAGAGGACGGTGAGTGAGCTGTGCACCTCCTTAATCTCAGTGGTGTCGTCCGACTGCAGCAGCTGCGCCAGCACGTCGGCGATCTTGGGCAGGAACGTCCGGTTCTCCCGACACAGCTGCGGCAGGTCTTTGATCGCCTGCTTCCGAATCTGAGGGCAGGTCGGTCTGAGGTTACCACCGCGGCAGCGGCACACATGGACATGGGTAACAGAGGGGGCTGTGTGCGGTGCTTTCCAAACCAGTTACATGGGTGCCTTGAAAGGCTATGGCTTTGCAGTGCCTGAAAGTGATCATTGGCATGTGTGTATATAGTATAATTGCATTATGCATATCAAATGTGCTTATCAAGAGTGTATGTTTCGCTACTGGAAGAAAAAATTCAGTAAGTATTGGAGACTTATCACATTATTATAAGGGCAGGAAGCATCATGGCTCGGAAAAAATGTACACCTCTAGTAACTGCCCTTTAATCATGACGATATTTAACTGTGTAGAAAGCTAAAAAGATAACAGATTAACAAAGTAAAAAATAAATAAAAAAGATCGTATGAAGCAAAAGAATGTCACAACCAAGACTGTGTGAATTGCGTGAAACATGAACAACTAGAGAAAAATCAAGGAGAACACTGGACTTACTGAAGTATCTTCATCTTCGCAGAGGTCTAGTATCGAGTCAATAGTCTGATCTGCCAAGTTGGGGAAATATTTGAAGAACCGAGCAATGAACTGTGATGCAAGACGCTTCTCGTTTGCATTTCCTTTCACAGCTGCCAGTATCTCCAAGTACTCCTTCTCATGCTGAAACAAGGAGAAGAATATCCTTAAACAGTGCTCATTCATGGAGGGCCTGAACACCTCCCCACATAATACTGTCAGGAAACACTGTTAAACACTCACTCTTTGCAAAGAACGCTCTGCAAACAAAAAGCACTTTGCTTGAAGTTCAAAGAAATGAAAACTCCTTGCATTCAAATCAATTAATTGTTAACTATGCATTCATAACTGGGGCATTACACGACATTTCGACCCGTCGAAAACACCCTCATCTCTCACTTTTTGTTCAAAGTTGGTGTACAGTCTAGGGTAAATGTTCTGTCCGTGCAAAAGTTCTGTCCGCTGTTTCTGCCTCTGTCTGTCGGTGCTACACGCAGTGTCGGTGCTACACGCAGTGGAATCCAATGCAATTACTATAGCCCTCTCGCCCGGTATCAGGGGCGAGGGCAAAAATAGTTTCAATAGATTTCACTGCATGTAGCACCGGCAAACAGCACCGATAGACAAAGTTGACATTGAACTAAACGGGTGCGCTTAACCAAAGCTTTTTAAGGAATACTTTCTACGCTAGCTTTCCGTCCAGACAAAACAAATATCGCCACCAGGAAAATGCGAGATTGTTTCCATATAGGCACTAAGGACTGCAACTAGCCGTTTCACGAAGGATTTATCCACCGGGAACCATCGTCCATCGGGTTGAGGTGATGAATGACAGAACATTAACCCTAGACTGTACAGGCTAATCATGGGTCCTAACCAGCTGCGGCATATTAGCTGGAATCTGACCTCAGATTGTTCGAGTTATTCGGAGTGAATCTGACCTTCAGGTTTTTGATTACTCGGCATTTTCCAAGCGTCTGCGTGCATAAGGATATCTGTAGGTCAAAAGAGTGAATTTGAACTTACCCAAATGTCAAAAATACTGTATTGTGCTGAGTTGCAATGAAACAAAATTATGTTTTCTGGGATTTTGCGTGACCTTGAATGACCTGATCGCGTCACCTTGTGACTTTTTCGCGATTACCTCGTGACTCGGGGCACCGTCTGATTTACAATTTGTCCACTTCTTAAAATACTTGTCAAAATATGCAAAAACGCAACAAATATAAAAGGTTAATTTTCCCTTTAATTCCATATTTTCTTCTATATACGGAGGATGATTTGGATAATCCAAGGGAGGGGTAACCGACCCCCCCCCCTGTCAACAACGTTGAGAGCAAAATTTGATTCCACCACCGACGTAACCCTTCCCCCTGATAAAAATCCTGGCTACGTGCCTGTTCTGAAAGCACCTGCAAACAGGCACACTAGTGTGCATTCACTAGAGATCATAATGGAATGGACAATCAAACCGATCCTAATGCGGAATGGAAATGAAACGGACCGTGTTTCTCTGTGCTGGTTATGGAACTGAACGTTATGGAACTGAACGTTATGGAACTGAACGTTATGGAACCGAACGTTATGGAACTGAACGTTATGGAACTGAACGTTACTGAACTGAACGTTATGGAACTGAACGTTATGGAACTGAACAAGTTGTTCGGACCTCTGCTGCCTCTATTACTGGAATGACCGATGGCGCCGCCTCCCCTGAATGGCCGATGGCACCGCCTCTTCCGACTCCCGGCTGAAGCGGAGACATAACGAAACATCACCGACACGACCAGCAGCGCGACCAGCATCACCACCGACCATCAGACATTGTTCGTCTACCGTTAGTGACGTCAGCAGAGTGGAGAGGAGTCAGCATTGCCGTACTCACACGGAACAGGTCCACTACGCTCACTCAAGCACCTAGCAGAGTGACGAGAGTCAGCATTGCCGTACTCACACGGAACAGGTCCACTACGCCCACTCAAGCACATACGTCCTACATGGGCGGAAAGGCAGAAGTTCCGCCGACGATGTGACTCATTCTTTCAAACAACATCCGAAGGCTTACGATCGGGGGCGTAAGAACGTCACAAAAAGTGTAGGAGGGGAGAGGCAGTGAAACTTTGATCTCGTTTTGAGAGAAACCCAACGTATGAAAGATTGATTTGGATATTTGGGCTCGTCTTGGCGAACCTTTTGCCATTAACAAATGTTCTCATCAAGCAAAATGCAATATTTTGGCATACAAATTGGCCGAAAAGTGAGGGGGCCCATGGTCCCCGCCACCTCCTGTTCCTAAGCCTATGCTTACGATAGACCTACTCTAGACCAGAAACACCATCAGCGTTCGCTTAGCACACTACCACGTTAGGATGTCTAGAATGTTCGACTGAGCCCGACTGAGTACTACTTAGGATGTATAGGTGTCGGCTGAGCCCGGCTGAGTACTACGTTAGGATGTCTAGGATATTCGACTGAGACCGGCTGAGTACTACGTTAGGATGTCTAGGATGTTCGGATAAGTACTACGTTAGGATGTCTAGGATATTCGACTGAGCCTGGCTGAGTACTACTTAGGATGTCAGAATGTTCGACTGAGCTGGTCTTGAGTACTACGTTAAGGATGTATAGGATGTTCGGCTGAGCCCGCTTTGAGTACCACGTGTAGGGATGTCTAGATGTTCGGCTGAGCCCAGGCTGAGTACACGTTAGGATGATAGGATGTTCGAACTGAGCCGCGACTGGAGTCACTACAGTTAGGATGTCAGAATGCTTCACTGAGCCTGGCTGAGTACTACTTTAGGATTATAGGATGTTCGGCTGAGCCCGGCTGAACTACGTTAGAATTCTAGAATGTTCGACTGAAGCCCGGCTGATACAAGTTAGGGATGTCTGATATGGTCCGCTGAGCGCGCTGATACCACGTTAGAATGCTAGGACTATCTCAACTGAGCCCGGCTAGTACTACGTTCAGAATGTCTAGAATGTCATGAGCCGAGCTGAGTACTACGTTAAATGTCTAGAATGTTCGACTGAGCCGGCTGAGTCACTTACGTTAGAATGTTCTGAATGTGTCGACTGCAGCCCGGTAGAGTACTACGTTAGGATGTCTGGGATTTCGGCTAGCCCCGGCTTGAGTACCACGTTAGGAAATGTCTTAAGGATATTCGACTGAGCCCGGCTAGTACTACGTTAGAATGTATAGGATGTTCGACTGAGCCCGACTGAGTACTACGTTAGGATGTCTAGAATGTTCGACTGAGCCTGGCTGAGTACTACGTTAGGATGTATAGGATGTTCGGCTGAGCCCGGCTGAGTTACTAGTAGGATCTAGGATATTCGACTGAAGCCCGGCTGTGTACTACGTTTAGGATGTCTAGGATATTCGACTGAGCCCGGCTGAGTGGGCCCGTCGAGTGGCGACGGATAGGAGAATCTCCGTCGATAGCCGTCATGTCTAATCCGCCCACGTCGTCGTCTGGATGGGGCTCAAGAGCGCCCGGCGGCGACGCACCCCTCGGCTTATCCTTAGTAGCAACACGGCCGATAGTGGGACGCATCGTCAGAGACGTGGAGATCATGGATGGCCTGTCAGTTCGCACTCGGAAACTGCAGTGGGCGACACCGCTGTCGTTGGCTGGGCGCGGGGAGTAAGAACTGTCCAGGATCGTTGAAGGAGATCTTTAGGACCGTCGACGTAGTCCAAGATCGTCTAGTGTCGTCGAGATTGCCCAAGATCGTTTAGTTTCGTAGAGGTTATCGCAGGTGGGTGGATTATAGAGGAAACCAGTAAGGAAGAGGCCCAAGGGGAGACAACTACGGGATGGATCCTAGGGAAGACCAGTACGGAAGAGGCCCGCACGATCAACATTTCGACATGGGAGACGGCCAGGCCGGCCAGGGTGGCCAGGCTGTGGTCTTCCAGCAGCCGGGCCGGATGGGGTTCTACGGCGGCCCCGGCCGCAGGGTGCCGCCCGGGCTGCAGTACCTCGCGCAGGTCGACCAGCTGCTCGTCCAGCAGAAGCTCGAGATCTGCGAGATCTTCACCGGCTGCGAGACGCAGAACTGCTACTTGGTGAAGAACAGCCTTGGCCAGCACGTGTACTCGGCGAAGGAGGACACGGACTGCTGCAGACGACAGTTGTACGGCTCGCATCGGCCGTTCGACATGCAGATATTTGACAACGCCGGCCGGGAGGTTCTGCACCTGAGACGGCCGCTACGCTGCCAGGGCTGCTGCTGCCCCTGCTACCTCCAGGAGCTGGAGGTGACCGCCAGCAGCGGACAGGTGATGGGCACCATCCAGCAGCGCCCGAGGCTGCTGCGCCCGAGGCTAACCGTCCACCGACCCGACGGGGAGCACGTGCTCACTATCGAAGGCCCCATGTGCAGCTGCGTGTGTTCGGGGTGCGAAGACGTCAACTTTGCGATCACGACCGCCGACGGAAAACAGGAGGTCGGCGTGATCTGCAAACAGTGGTCTGGTCTGTGCCGCGAGCTGTGCAGCGACAGCGACAACTTTGGCATCAGCTTCTACATGGATCTGGACGTCGACATGAAGGCGACGCTGTTCGGGGCGCTCTTCCTCGTGGACTTCATGTACTTCGAGTCATCTCAATTGATACCCTCGCCCTTGGGCCTGGTGTGACTGTTCAGTGTGCGCTTAGTGTTAATGCTTAGTCAGTGCGTACAGTTCGCAATTTGCTGTGCATGTAGTATAATACAACCGCAAATGCGAAATACAACCGTTTGTTATAACTACTTTTAGGATGAATACATTTTGCTCGGTATTTTGACATCTGAAAAAACAGTTATGAAGAATATTTTTTCGACATAGGCGGTGCCAGGCTAGTGAAAAGGGGAAGCCAAATATATAAAATAATAACCGCAGGTTAGTTGTTACCAAGCAATGTGAATAGGTTACTAATCATAAATAGTTTCATTTTCCATGTT
Source organism: Semibalanus balanoides (assembly GCA_014673585.1). Taxonomy (NCBI): domain Eukaryota; kingdom Metazoa; phylum Arthropoda; class Thecostraca; order Balanomorpha; family Balanidae; genus Semibalanus; species Semibalanus balanoides. Next base: position 400,923 of record VOPJ01011188.1, read on the forward strand.
GTAATTTATCATAGGCGTATCCAGGATCCAAATTGGAGAGGCACATGCACTTTTTATAGATATATCTCCCGCTATTATACTACTTACTAGTCAACAGTGACTATTTCACTTTCAGTTTCAATTCACATTGGTTACCCTCTTTTTACCCTACTTGGACTCGCCAATTATCCAATAATATCTTATAGAATACCCTTCGGTGCGTGTTTCATAATAAAACTGCGATATGTTGTGTTATTGTAGGCCCATGAATCTATAATTTCCTTGCTACAATATAACCCCCTTTTTCGATTCCTGAACGCGCCTCTGCGAAAAATTGCTTTATTCCCTCTCCTTGCCTCATATGTGCATATATAATTATCGGCTAACTGCCTAATGCACCGTAATCGCTGGCATATCGTCATCACCATGCTAGTCACCCCCTTTTGCTGTGCCTGAACACGCCACTGAAACTTTATATGTAATAAACTATGCAAATCATAGAAGGAGAAACTGTCTTTAGCATCTTCGTGGCTATAAATGCCCTTTTCTTATCTGTATTGAATGCCAGCCAAGCGTTCCATACTTCTTGAAAACCTCCTCTTGTTTAGTCCCTGAAACCGACTCTGCCGTGCAAAAATTATTATATATTATTAATAACTTTTTATATATATTATCAATAAATCAACTAATTTGGACTTTTTACATCACTGTAAACCCAAGGCAATATAAATCCTGGGTCCAAAGTCACGTGACTGACGCCCAACACCTGTGTAAACCTATGTAACTCCTTTGTATACTTCAGGTAGTTAGGAAGAAGCCGTGAAGACCGCATCTCCGTATTATCGCCAAATGTCCAGAGCTCATGTCAATCCACAGGTGTCTTGACCTTGTTTGTTTGTTTATTGGGGTTTTAGGGCGCAACAACTCCTTGGTTATTTTGCGCCCATAACCAGACAGGTGTCTTGTGCGGCTATTTTGCAATACTTAAAGTCGTGATATTAATTATAAAAATGTCTGAGAATGTCCGCAAAACAATTGTGAATGTATCAGACAGCATAATATGCAAGCTCATATTGATTTGAAGGAAATAGTTCACCTTGGATTGTTTTTTTCAGACACGATTTGACTGTATTTTGAAATACAACTTCTTTTCATATTGTCAAAAAAGCCATAACATCGCGCCGATTCAGGACAGAAAGGACGTACATGTCATTGATTTTATCAAAACTCATAATGCGTACTCTGCAACGTCAAACGAAATAATCAAATGGCTCAGCCAATCAGATTCGAGAGTAGTCGCGTAAGGTTACTGTATAGCCTCCCGATGGCCCACATTCTTGACATTCTTTGTTGATGGCCCACATTCCTTCGACAAAAGTGAATTATATTCGGCTGGAGAGCCTTTTCAGTCCAGAAAACTTGAAGCTAGGGGCTTTTCAACACGGGCTACAAAACTGCTATCTCAGTTCAAACCCATGTTGAAGGTGAACTATTTCCTTTAAGATCTCTGAATCCCAGGGAAAGTAGGTACACAATTATGTCACCCTAAATCCCGCCGCCCGCCCATTGTGTGCGATAGCCTGGGCAGAAGGCTATACAATCAACCAATCAGCTTGCAGCTGGAGTTGTGCGCCAATCAGCTTGGGCGCGAGTCTATCCTTACGAGACTCTTTCGAATCTGATTGGCTGAACCATTTTGTTCATTCGCAAGACGTAAGGACCCTGACTAAGAGAGTATGTATATAGTTTTGATAAAAATAATAATTTACAACCTTCTGTCCTGAATCGGCGCGATGCATGGCCATTTTTGACAATATAAAAATATTTTTTATTTCAAAATACAATCGATCGTGTTTGGAGAATAACATGTGAACTATTTCCTTTGGAGTGTCCCACTGAAGTGTTTCCGTAGCACCTGTAACTGACACCGTGATGTGTGAGGGCGGCCTGATGCCCTCGTCAGTGTTGACAGTGCATGTGATACGCGTATCTGATGATCGCGTATCTGATGATCGCGTATCTGTGATACGCGTACTAGTATTGATACAGTGAGACAGGCGCGCGGCGCGGAAGGTCGCCCGGCCCTGACGACAGCGTTATACCGGAGGCTGCAGACCTGGCCGGGACGCCGGGACGCGGCGCCCGGTGTCGGCGCGGCAGGGTGACGGCCCCCGCCCGACCCTACGCCATCTGCACCGCATGCAATGACTCACTGGAGCGACGCCTGAGTTCGCCGGGGTCACGTGTTTGTGTTTGCCAACCATGTTCAGTTTAATGGTCGGCATTATAGTATATTTTATATACCATGAGCTTGGGTGATGTTGTGCACCTGCGTTATATTCTGTGATGGTTGGACTTAACATTCGAGTTTGACGAGTTTAATGTTTCCGGCGGAGTTGGGTGAAATGCGTGACGGAATTATCAGTAGCGTGTTGTTCGTAATGCAAATACCAAGTAGCGGTCAAGAGTTCTGTGATATTGAAAATCCTCATCATCGTTATCATGCATTTCGTTTAGCCTCCATCAAATGGTTTGTATGGCCTAGTGTCATACAGTGTGTTTCAGTAAAATTACAGCATTGCCCAGTTGACTTGAGACTACACGAACCAGTGATCATCCGGCCCCCACAACCATGCCCGCAATGTCCCCGGCATCCGCGAGCGGTCACGGCATCCCGAACATCAGAGGAGAACCGGTTCCTTCCACACAGAAGTCGCCTGGTAGGTAAAACAAACTTCGGGCCAACTCCCTGCGCACCGTAGGCGGCTGCAGCAGACCGGCGAGAGCACCGCGCGTGTCTCGGACCGTCACGTCACTCCGGTACACGACCCGATCTCGCAATGCGTCAGGAGCGCACGGGTGATGCATGGCTCTGAACATCATGCCTACGTCAAGTTCGGTAATCAGGTCACCAAAGGTCGGCCAGTTTTAAATGATTAAAAAGCGGTGAGACATAATCGCGTTTTTTAGAACAAAATAAAATGCGGGCACAGTGGTTGATATTTTTTTGCAAACGATGTCGTTGAGTTTTACCGCAAGCACCATATACAGTCAAACAATACAACATATGAGGAAACACTAGCGCTTCAAATTGCAATGAAAAACCTTTTCACGTAAAATGGCAAACGATGAGACATTTTAGCCAGGCCGCTGATGATTGCATAGCAACGACGCACCACCAAAGACACATGTGAAGCCCACCATGCCCATGTCAAGTTACAGTCAACAGCCATGCCTAAAATCTTAACAGATGATGATGGGTGAATAGCGGCGCCCCTCCGAAGTTAACACAATATAGTATAGTATATATATATATAATATATATATATATAATATATATATATACTATATATATATATATATTAAGCGTCGCTGCCCGTAAAACTATCATGACATCGGTTTTGATTGGATTGATACGCAAGCTATAATCCGCAAACCAAGCGCTCGCTACTTTTAAGCTTGCTTCAACGCGACACTGAAGGTTGAAAAAATATACGTTGTTACAACAGTGAATGAATTGTGTGCCGTCTGCATACATTACGATTTTGCAGTCGTCAAAGTAACATAGCAAATCATTCGTGAACAGAATTGGCCCGAGAAGCAAACCTTGAATTACGCCGTGCGTGACAGGCGCGCTCGTCAATCCTCCCTAACGCACTGAGAGCGCTCAGCAAGCCAGTTTTCAACCCAATGGCCAGTGGTGGGCATCGTTACACAAAAATGTAGTTCCGTTACTCGTTACTCCGTTACTTTGCGACCAATGTAACGGATGTTATCAGATGACTGTGATGCGCGCCGGACGCGGTTTCCTTCGCCCTCCCTTGTCTCTACTGTCACGCATTTTATGGTATTATGTAACTGCTGACCGAATTCATAAGAACCACCACGTGGATGAATTCTAATAAATGACTATGACTATGACTATGACTATGACTACGTTACTTTAGTCCGTTACTCCGTTACAATAATGCCCGGGTAGGGCAAGGTCACTGTGCGTCCTGGTAGGGGGCATGACCCCCTGACGTTTCGTCCCTAATTGAGCTTCGATTACAAAAAGAGCGTGTTGCTTGTGACGAGAGAAATTCATTGACACCCGTTTTTATTTGTTATGTCTTGGGTCAATAGGTGACCTCTGAGATCTTGTTAATGACCCAAATGTCATCAAATCATAAATTGTAAAAATTGAATACTGATCGAGCTAAAATCGTGAAGGAATATATAACCCCAGTGGAACATCTAATGATATAAAATGGATCCCAGAATCGAAATCAGCGTCACAAATTGTCCTAAAAGCGGCCAGAAGCCAAAATAAGTAATTGGAGGTCATCGGATGTCAGTGACCTCGGTTGACCTCAGAAAAGGTCAGTCTACATCAGAATCTAAGCAGAAGACACATCTGTCACCTGGAAACACCTTTGCATTTGCTCCTGAACAACAAACACTCGGAAACTGCACATGTAACAAGGATCGATACTACGGGACGCCAGTTGCGCCTGACATGACCTGATAAACAGGTCGTAGGCAGGGGCGTAGAGAGAATTTCGCTCAGGAGGGGGGGGCTAATGGAACAGGGGGCCCTCGAAGCCAATGGGGGTCCACATATTTAAACTGTACATTATGTTGTAAAACGACGAAAAATAGGTTTTCCACAACGAAAAATGCGTTTTTGGCTTTTTGAAAGTCAAAAGCTAAACATTTAAAAAAAACGAAATATCCACATTAAATGTCATTTCCTTTCTTTGAGCGTCTTTGTTTGCAATGTGCTTCAAAACTCGATTTTCTACAATGTCAAAAATTAATTGTTTTTCCATAAAAAATGGCATGACATGACGTGATTAAAACGTCATTAGGTATTTTCAGGGCACAGCCAGACCTTCAGAAAGGATGGTAAGCCAGTCTTGGTGCCCACTTAAAAGAACACCCCTGGATAATACAAACTCTATGGATTTCGGTAGCTTTATTTTAAGAAGCATCCATTTTTTCAACTTTTGATGAGCTGGGTTGGACCGGACCCTCAGGAACATCAGAGAGGCCCCTGAACCAGGCACGTAGCCAGGATTTCGTCCGGGGGTTGGCAACTCAAAATGGCCCCTTCCCAAGCATTGAAAGAAAATTGAGCACTGAAGCATTGAATATCGGGTTGCAGGATAAGTCACGTGCTTTGACTTCAAATTTCACCTTCCGCAGGTTGAGAACCAGAAATCAAAAATAAAACTGAGAGCTACAGAAAGGTGCAGGTAAGTATTGTTTTACTATTGCAAACAACCAACAATACTTTTGCTTATCAGTTGCCAGGACATAAATGCAATTAACTCGCTCCGTCTGCTTCATGCCGTGCATGCTTTACTAGTAAAACGCAAGAATGAGCGTTTCATATGCACGATTTATCCAGTAGCAAAATTAAACAATGCAAGTCAAAACGTCTGGCACTCGCGTTGCAAGAACAGAAAGCAACTACAAAACAATTAACACAGGTACTAGTTAAGCATGCATGGCATGAAGCAGACGGAGTGAGCAATTGCATTAGTGTCCGGCAAGGATAAGGATTGTTGTTTGCTGCAATAGTACAGAATGTATTACCAATATACCTTTCCGTGGCTTCTAGTTATTTGTATTTTTGATTCTCGTTGCGGAGGCCGGAGGTGAATTCAAAGTCGACGCACGAGCTTATCACAGCCAGCACCTATTTTTGTTTATTTATGATTGTTTTAAGTTTATGTAGTTGTGTTAAATGTTTTCACGTAGCCTACACCATGTGTTATTTTTTGACAAAATTATAAATGTATACTTTGCGTAATCAGTGCAGTGAAACGGGAGTTATCCATGCAACCCAAGACCGCAAGCAAGCAAGATGAAGACGGATTTTGGCCCATCTGTAACCATATGACTAAGTTCGTCTGAATCAGTTGCATACAATTCAATAGTGTAAAAGTTAATGCCTGTTCTTTAGTAGTTGCAATACATCGCCGTTAAATAAATGGGATAAAATGCAAAATATTATTGAGGTTTAGCTAATACAGTGAATTTCACACGCAAACTGACAGCAGGTACTACACAATCGTTGCTCATGATGAAACTCCTATCTCTTCAACATTAGCGCAGGCAGCTGTTGAAACCATGAGACCGGCATGACGTCATCACTTGCAGGATAACGTTGTCTAACCCCTCCCCCCCCCCTGATGCGGCACGCGCCACGCGCCATGCTGACCCCTCACGTGAGACGAAACATGTAAAAAGCATAATTCATTAAATGGGGCTATCAGATGGCGAAGACTGCTTGTCAGTCGAATGCAGGATTACAAAGATATAAGCTTCTGCAAACGTTACGGTCAGATTGGGTCGGCCGCTTATATGTGATAAAAATCCCGTATTCAGAGATAACTTGCTCGCGCTTCGCGATCGCTCGTAAATCATTCCAAATCGATACAACACGTGGCTCATTTTCAAAGGATTTCCATCGAAAACTTTCCCAAACGAAGTTGTGAACTGCTCGTCAACGACAAGCAAGTTATAATTTGTGGAGATCTTGCAAAAGGCTGCATACTCCAGGCTCTTAGCGAAGCTCCGATACCTGTAAATCCAGTATAAAACTAGGAACCGGCTCTGGAGCCAGTACCCGGAAAGTTGCCGCAATCCAGGCGGCTGCAGCGACGGGCCTCGGTAAGGGGGTCGAGCGAGCCCGGAGCCGCGCCACTCAGCGGCCTACACCGCCATGATGCGGACGTGGCTGGCTGGTGCGCTGCTGCTGCTGCTGGCCGCCGCCGCCGGTCAGAAGACGTCGCCGCCGGACACCACGGGCTCTCCATCCGGCGGGCTGACGGATGCCTCCGACCCGGCGGCAGCGGCGGCGCCCTCCTGCAGTGAGCATGTGACTAAGCTTCGCTCGCGGTCTGCTCCGCCCGTGTTCGGCGTGCAGCCGGCCATCTCGCAGGCAGAGGCGGCCGGCGTGTTCGCCGGGGTCGGCCTGTTCGCCGCCGGGGTCGCCTTCACGTTCACGGCGATCCGGCGGCACGTGTTCCACGACGCTGACAACCTGGACACGGCGTTCGACGCCGGCGGCCAGGTGTCGGTCGGCCTCACGGCCACCACGATCGTCTCGCAGTGGACCTGGGCGGCCACACTGCTGCAGTCGTGTACGGTGGCGGCCAAGTTCGGCATCAGCGGGCCGTACTGGTACGCGGCCGGCGCCACCATCCAGATCATCCTGTTCGCCGTGCTCTCCATCCAGCTCAAGACGCGTGCACCCGGCGCCAAGACGTTCCTGCAGGTGGTGCACGCGCGCTTCGGTCCGAAGGCGCACCTGGTGTACTGCGCGCTGGCCATGCTGACCAGCACGCTGGTCACTCTGATGCTGCTGCTGGGCGGTACTGCCGTGCTGCGCGCGCTGGTGGCCGACCTCAGCACGGAGATGGCTGCCATGCTGCTGGCGGCCGTGTTCGGCGGCTACACGCTCATCGGTGGCCTGGGCGCCACCTTCTACGTGTCCTACTTCAACACGGCGCTCATCTTCTCGCTGGTGCTGGCGCTGGTGGTGGCCGTCTACCACGGCGACGACGCCGTGCTCGGCAACGCCGACAACATGTTCGAGCTGCTCTCCTGCTGGCCGGCGCCGGCCGGCAACCGCGACGACAGCTTCCTCACCTTCTTCTCCAGCGGCGGACTCGTCTTCGGCGTGGTCAACATCGTCGGCAACTTCGGCACCGTGTTCTGCGACCAGGCGTACTGGCAGAGCGCAGTGGCGGCGCGGCCGGCGCAGGGCGTCTGGGGCTTCGTGCTGGGCGGCCTCACCTGGTTCGCCATCCCGTTCACGCTGGCCACCACCATGGGGCTGGCGTACGTGGCGCTGAGCTCGGCGCAGGGCGCGCCGCTCCTCTCGGACGCGGACGTGGCCAGCGGTCTGGTGGCCCCGGTCGTGGCGCAGGTGCTGCTCGGCCGCACCGGCGTCTTCGTGATGCTGCTGCTCATCCTGATGGCCGTCATGTCCACCGGGTCGGCGGAGGTGATCGCCGTCGCCTCCATCATCGTGTACGACGTGTTCCAGACGCACCTGCGTCCGTTCCGGATCGGTCTGCCGCTCGGTCACTGTCCGCTCTGCCAGTTCCCGCGGATCGACTCCGGCGCCACCGCCGACGTCAACAAGGAAGGCTGTCAGTGCGTGCCGATGTCGAGCTGTCCAGCGTGCGCGTCCGACAGTGCCGCGCGCCATGTCGCTTCGGCCGCCGACCGGCCCGCCTACCAGTGCAGCACCCACGGGGCGTACCGTGCCTACCAGGAGCTGCTGCTCAGCTACAAGAGCTGGAGCGTCGTCTGCGTGTCGATGCTGTCCGTGCCGCTCTGTCTGTTTGGCGCCGCCGTCAACCTCAACCTCGAGTGGACCTACTACCTGACGGGCACGCTGGTCTCCTCCGCCGTGGCGCCCGTCGCCATGGCGCTGCTCTGGGACCGGACCAGCACCGCCGGCATGCTGGGCGGCGCGCTGGGTGGCACCGCCTGCGGCCTGACGGCCTGGCTGGCCACGGCCTCCCAGCAGCCTGGCGGCCTGGCCGACTTCATGGTCAGCACCGGGCAGCAGATGCCGATGCTGGCCGGCAACCTGGCCTCCATCTGCGCCGGCGGTCTACTCTGCGGCCTGCTGTCGCTGCGGGACAGCTGGCGCGCGACAGCCGCCGACCGTGCCGCCGCCTGGCAGGCCACCCGCAACATCGACAACCCGCTGACGCCCTGGGCGGCGGCGCTGGGCGGCAGCGGCGGCGGACGTCCGGCGCTGACGGAGATGGTGCGCCGGTTCTCTCCAGCGCGTCGCACTGCGCTGGCAGTCGGCGGCACGCTGACGGCCGTCCTGGTGGTGCTGTGGCCGGCCGTCATGACCGCCGCCCACCCGATGGGCCTGCTCGGGTTCCGCGCGTGGACGGGTGTGTCGCGCGCCTGGGCCGTGCTGGCGGCCGCCTTCATCATCGTCGTGCCGCTGGCGCAGGAGACCTGGGCCGTGCGGCAGCAGTGGCGGCAGAACCGACAGAGGAGCCGCCGCTCTCTGGCCGGGCACGACGGGCCGGCCGCCGCGGGGGACGACACCCAGCTGTAGAGATCTCTAGCCGGGCATGACGGGCCGGCCGCCGCGGGGGACGACACCCAGCTGTAGAGATCTCTAGCAGAGCATGACGGGCCGGCCGCCGCCGCCGCCGCGGGGGACGACACCCAGCTGTAGAGCAGCCGAGTGGCGCCACTCCGGGGCTTCAGCAGCATACAACAATCGATATTCGATACATCTACGCCTGGCATAGACTGTGCAATCTATTGTGTGATATTTCAGGCTCCAGCTTCCGCCTTAACCAGCTTCAAGTTAGTCGACACCAAACGCAACGCACGAGTCTTTTGCAATGTATTTTGCGTGTCTTGCTTCAAGAAAATGTTTTCAGAGGAGTTAAAATATTGTGTGATAGTAGGTTTCATATGTTTCGGGCATAATGCATTTCCGCAGCTCGACTTAGTGACATTTTATTGTGAGATAAGTGGGCATGCTTTTATGGCGGAGAGACTGCCCAATGCTTTCATATGGCAAGCCAATTTGCGCTATGTTAAGCTAAGCCACTTATTACGCTGAGCCATAGATGACTGTAGTAACTGCAGTTACTACAGTTATCTATGGCTAAGTCAAATAATGCGAAGAGCTGTTTTAACCAGGTTTTGGTGTTCGTATGTGTTCGTGAACAGTTAATGAACAGTGTGTGTTTGTCTACTTGTTTCTTTACGAATTTCATGACCAAGGTGATCTGTTCACGAAAAATGGTTTTGCATGTTCACGAACATTCAAGACTGTTCATGAACAAATATATATTTTGGGTTTTATAATCTGAGTTCACATTTCACTGTCCCATCTTCTATGACTTGGAGCACGCTTTCAATTTTGGTAGGAACCAGTGGAGGATCCAGAGAGGGGGCATGGGGACATCCCCCTTGAGCCTCGAAGGGGCCTAATAGCCCGAGGGGCTCATAGCCAATCGGAAGTAACTAGAAACGAATTCCACTCCGTTTTCGAATTTCAAACAACTCACAAGTAAATTTGCCCACTCTGACTTCCAGAGGGCCCATTCTAGCTTGGAGAGGGTCAACTATCATTTCATTTTGGCAGTTGAAGGCATATTTTAAACTAAAGGGTCTACTCTGACCTACATTTGTCTTCAAGGTCAAAGGGACCCACCAAGGCTTGAGGGGGCCAGTGACCACCAAGGCCTGAAGGGGGACACCAAGGTCTGAGGGGGCCATCAAGCGCTGGGGGGCCATAAGGCCTTGAGGGGGCCATCAAGGCCTGAGGGGGCCATCCAAGGCCTGAGGGGGCCATCAGGCCTGAGGGGACATCCAAGGCCTGAGGGGACATCAGGCCTGAAGGGGACCATCAAGCCTGAGGGGGCCATTCAAGGCCTGAGAGGGCCATCAAAGGCCTGAGGGGGCTATCAAGGCCTGAGGGGACCATCAAGGCTGAGGGCCATCAAGGCCTGAGGGGGCCATCAAGGCCTGAGGGGGCCATCAAGGCCTGAGGGGGCCATCAAGGCCTGAGGGGGCCACCAAGGCCTGGGTGCACACTTGGCTACGTAGTTCGAAAACGGAGTAGAATTCGTTTCGAGTCACTTCGACTGGCTATGGGCCCCCTCGGGCTATTGGGCCCCTTCCGAGGCATGCCCGAATCCTGGATCTGCCACTGATGTACAGCACAGTTGATTGTCAGTAATTGTGCATATTCTCACTGCTCCGTCGCCTCGCTCGTCGCCAAGCTGTGTTTACACGCCGCCTGATGACGACTGGCCTTAACCCGCAAGTCACTGGGGGATACTTTTTTAGCCCTCACCCGAATAATATTTAGAGTACCTTAACCCGCAAATTACTGAGGGGCGATTTGTAGCCCCCCCCCCCTCCCGATATTTTGCAATATCTCCTAAACCAAAAGCGGTATTGTTACCAAACTTGCATTACCTTGTCTCACATCAATTTGACAAATGGTGTCTGAAGAAAATATATAAGAAAATATATAAGGCTATGATAGATGAACCGGAAATGACGTCTGAGTGACGTCATGTTCTGAGTTTTTGTGTTGAAAAATAGAGGGTTGCGGGAAACGCTGTCAAAAGAACAGTTTTTTAAAGATAAAATCGATTGTTAAATACGAAATGACAGATAATAAACTTCACTATCAAACTGCAATTTCAGATTTTCGAATTTTGCTGAAGTTCAAAATTTTGAGAAATCCAAAGACATTTTTTGTTCTTACAAAAAAAAAAAAAAATCCGAATTTTCAAAAAACGGAATAAACATATAATCGAGACGAGCCCAATGAATATATGTAACAAGTTTGAAGTCGATATCTTCAAAACTGGCTGACTTACAACCTTTCAAAGGCAAAATTCGGCCACCTCTACGCATAATTATGCATACAAATTGCATTTCCAAAGGTCAGAGGTCAGATTACAGGTCAGTCCCCTGGTGATCAGTCAGTCAGTTTAATCCCCTGGTGACCTCAATATTGATCTGAGCTTAAAAATGACTAAAGCCATTTCGAACATATTTTTGACGAGCTTTCAAACGTGTTTTTCTTCTTTTTCGCTATGTCCGATAGGAGCCAAGATCGACGGGGGTGTTCAAACACCCCTTGACCCCCCCCCCCCCCAGCAGGGCGTGGAAAATCAAGGCCAGCGGGGCGCGGGTTACTACAATGTACGGGAATAGTGATATGTGTACCTTCCGATGTTTGCTAAATGTATAGGGGCATCCAACCTATTTCACGCCTGTATAATTACATAGTTACGGCAAAACCATGCATTATCAGAAGCGTTAAGATCTTTTTACTTGACCTGACCTGTGACGTCAAAGGTGACCAGTCTTGGAATTTCGGGCATTTTCTGGACTGTTTGGTCAAACAATTTTGCTCGCTTCATTTTTCCGGCTCTTTTCACCTGATATAACCAACATTGTCGTTGAAATACAATTAAATTTTCCTCAAAATGATTAAATTTCAATATCGATTATAAATAGGGATTTTTTTCCTATCCAAGTCTTTTTTTCTCAAAAATAAACATGTAAATTTTCTTAACAAGAAAACGACTCCCTCCATCTATATATTTTTACTCTCTGGGACCAGATCATAAAACAACGCTGCCGGTGACCTCAAAGTCAACACAATTTTTAGCACCTAAGTCGATACAATTTCCTGGGATATTGATTGCCATTGGAGTCAGCGCAATAGTTCTATTGGTTCCGAAGAAACAAGGGGAACAAAAAAGCCCCCCCCCCGCCCAGTAAGTCGTGATACAAAATATACCTTTGTGATTGCCGGGTTAATACGATAAGTAGGCATAGACAGCGTTCACGGCGGCCCGGCTATGACGTCACGGAACTTATTTACGCCGGACGGTTCGGTTTTGTCTACGAGAGGGTCTGGGGGTCCGGAGAGGGGGCGTTAAGGCTGCAGCGCAGAGAGCGAACGCGAACGGAGCGTTCTAAAAGTGGGTTCCTGCGACCGTGTAGAGGTTAGGTCAGGTTCGACTATGTTTTTGGCAAGGCCCAGGTAAAACCATCAGTGTTTTTTACCGTCCCTCCACGGCAAGCGGATGACGTCGTTGGAATGGTAACGCGTTGCCTGTCTGTCGCCGCCGTAACAGGGCACACCACAGCCAGGGGCGCAGCCAGACCTTCGACAAGGGGAAACGGGATCACAGGGGCCCCTCAGCAAAAGACACCCCCTCCCCAAACAAATGGCGCTAAAAATATATCCCGGGATATAGGCCACTACATTTTGCAGGGCCCAAAAAAGTCGGAAGCAGGAACGTCGCCGATAATTTTTAGCGTAAAAGTCGAGCCAATGGGGAGGCAATGTGCCCTCTACCGCCCCCCCCTCCCCTGGCTGCGCCCCTGACCACAGCCACAGGTTTTTGGCCGGTTCGGTAATCAAAACTTACAGGATTTAATAGTATAAGTACCTACAATTCGTATCTCAGATGTTTTTTATATTGGTGACCTAAGGTCGGGTCAACTTCGAGACCTCCCCAATATAAGTAAATTAAGCCCTTTCTATTCGAGTATACGCACATCATATATACAAAGGAATGATCAATAACATGGCAGTAATGTATATTTAATGTAAAGGTCGAGACAAAAAGGAAAAAGCTTTCGCCGTTACAGCATCGTCAGATTCATAACATTTTTCAACATTTCAATAATCACCATCGAACACATTAAAAATATGCACATCAGTCCAATTTCTTGTGGATCATGTCACTCTCGATGCCCTAGGTACAATTTTTGTTCAATGACCCATACAGGGTCGGCAGAGGTCATCTGAGGTCACAAACACTTTTTAATCAATACCTTTCAACAGAAGGAGGATAAAGACGTGAAACTGACACGAATGCGTATGTCTCGTCGAGACACGTCTCCTATTATGCAAAATGACCTACTTGAGTCACCACTTGACCTTGATCAGAGGTCAATTTTTTGATGACCTAGCCCGGTCGTCATGAAAATGATTCGAAGCGTATTGACGAGACAAACACGATGGCGTCCAAATGACTATCTTATATTTATTAGGTTAATTGTAATTTGCAAAAACGGTTTTGCCAAAAAATATCCTTGATTTTTTATGACCTCTTGTGACCTAAATGTTGGCCTAAGCCCACAAATAACCAGATAGTTTCGAGAAATGATTTGAGGCAAGCTATTGAATGGAATTTGTGGGTTTTGTCTACTTCACATAGGAGCTGAGTTACAAGGGGACGTTTCAGAACCAAACAGATTGTACCATCCCAATGACATCACATTGGAAGCATTTGTTAGCAACTTATTTACCTATGACCGACTATAAGGACGACACCCTCTGGTTTAGTCTTGTTCCAATGATGTCATGGCCAATGCATTGTGTGGCGTTGACCGGCCACAGCACACTGGTACCTTAGCTGAAGATTGAGTGCTGTGCTTGGAACCCTCCAGGGCAATGTTATCAATTTTGCTGCTGTACATTTTTTATTTGACATAAATGTAGGATATTACGCATCCATAGTACTGCATGCTCCTTGCATCGCTGCATGTTTGGGCTGATGAATGTAATGCATGGATGCTTTCTCAGGGCTGCATGGCATTGCATTTCAATTTGCATCTTCCTTCTGTTGGTGTCTTGGCATGTTTGCATGGGGACGCATATCAGTTGGGCAAACTAGGGGGAGGCAATCAAAAGTTTATCAAAGTGGGCAGAAGGCATGTCTTTGCAGCCTTCGTATAAAACTCCAATATGGTTGAATAATCAAGCAATTAATTGAACGCAGAACCACAGCATTCAGCAAGGAAAAATATGAAATCTAATGCATGGAATATCAAAGTAACCTAAAACAAAAAAAATGAATGTGCATTTGATCTAATACAGATCAAACATTGATTGCAGCATCAAAACATTTATGGGCAATGATAAACTTTTAGAGTTATGCATAACAGCTGTCTAATCAATAATTGATTGTATTATATTTTGTAAACAAATATTTTACAAAATGCAATATGTATCAATATATCAAAATTGAAACATCTGATAGGAATTTGCTAGGAAGCAATAAGCATAACAATTGACATAGATTTCATGAATTTAGGAAATACTTTGCATTTATTTTCAGAAAGACAAAAACACAGTCAGTGGATACTGGTACAACACTTTTATGGTAGATGTTATTTTCTTTCTTTTCCAACACAAATATTAGGCATATATACTTTCTTTCTATGTATACTTGAAAGGGTACATTAATGACCTTTACTTAAGGTAAATACAACACATTTAAGTGCAGTGATGTACAAAAGTCTATAAAAATGTTGATTGCATGCCCATATTAGGGCATCACTCTGCCCACTATGATCAACTTTTAAATTGCCTCCCCCTAGTTTACCAAACTGATATTGTGCTGTGATGTTGCATTGCTGACTGTCTTCTGATTTCCCTTAGCAGGGTAAAGTATGAAATCCCATATGAATAAATATTAACAGCAAACGAAGTGTCATACCTACTCAACAATAAATCAAGCAGTTTAATTGAGCTCACATGTTGAACTCACCTGTTAGGGTTCCCTGTCTCATGAGGCATTCAAGGATGGAAGGAACAGGAAATGGAAGGAACCCATGAACACAAGATGCACCGGTCACATCAGGTTGATGAATGAACCGGGAGACCGGAGATGTGAGTCTGCATTAGTACATCGGTATTAATACAATGGCGCAACATATACCTATGCATTGTAATGTACATATACATGCAACAGATGGCTATGTAAATCAAAACATTCAAACAACACAGAGTATAATCAGTATTGTAGTATAATTAGTATTGATCAAAAATGTAAATAACATGAAGCATAAATTTCAACATTCAAAGAACTTAACTCCTCCCCAAGTCAAAATGACAATAATGTACATTGATGGAAGCAACAACAGTCAGCTGGGTCAACATCATTGATCATACCCATACACATAACATGCAAATTTAGCTCACCTCTTTTGCCTGATCTTTGGCACTGCTGAGAACCTCAAAGTTTTTGTACAGTCTTTCAACGATGTCCATCTTGTGCCTAATGAATTACACAATCGCAAAAAAGTTCAACTACTAGGGTTAAATCTAAGAATACAACAATACCTTAAAGTGTCAATAATTTTCACCTGTCAAAACCATACAGAAAGTTTATTAGAAATATTTCAGAGCCCGGTATCGGTATCCAAACATGTGAAATCCACGTACGACGCGACACAATATCAGTGTCGACGCTAGCGCCCCTCTCAATCAACGCCTCAACATATAATGTTTAATAAAAAGATAAGTTTAAAAATCAAAATTACTCAACAATAAATCACAAAATTAATATTTAAAAATATCTCAACAACAACTTTGTTGTTCCTTATTATACAAATCGTAAAAATTGATTCAGTATAGTTGGACAAAAAAAGCTCCCGCTAGTAACGTTATCATTTTACCTTGGACCCTACCAAAATTATGTCGGATGAAGAGTGCGCCACGCGCATTGCAACGCCAAAAACGTATCGATGCATTAGAGCTGCAACTTCTTCTGACTATTGCCCACAACCACGGTGATAAAGAGAGATGCAAATCATCACTGATTCACTCAGGGGCGTCGCCACAGGGGGGACGGGGGACACCGTCCCCCCAGCCGTTAGGCTGGGGGGGATTTTCCCCTCCAGTTTTGGACAGCCTTCCCATGCATTTATATGCACTGCACTCGGAAACAATGCATTTTTTCATTATCGTATGCGTCTGGAAGAGTATGTGCTCGGCCTTTTCCCCCTTTTGACTTTTTTCCCTTTTGAATGGAATTTGGCATTAACCCTTTTCCCTGCGAGGGGCAGATTCTGGCCCCCCGGTAGTGTTTCGCCCGCCGCTTCTGAACCGTTACGTCTATCGTCTGAAAACTTTCTGACTTTTTCTAAATATGAATGACGCATTTTCTGTGAAAATTTTGAAAAAATCGGCCCAGCAGAGGCGGCTCCAGGGTCATGTTTTTGGGAGGT